>CM042255.1:885368-1080368 GCA_023566225.1 Romanogobio albipinnatus
AGTGAACTAATCCTTTACAGCATAACCTCCTGTTTATGGTGATACTCCACAAGACGAGCATTTTGACTTATTGAGTGAATATTCGCACGCTCTGAGATGCTTGGGCGCCAGTGCTGGGCGGTATACCAGTTCACACTGAATACCGGTGTTTATTATTATGATATGAATTTTGATAATACAGTATGTGTCGCTTAACCAACGTTGGGAGCGCGGCGCAGCGATACTGTTCGAGGGGTCGCGTGTCACTGTTGCACTGTAGTGAGCACAGCTGAGAGCGCAGCACAGCCTATGGGAAGTCCCAAATCGCCCCCTCATTCACTATTCCCTACGTTATCCACTTATATAGTTCACTTGAAGGAGTGAATGAAAGCGAGTGAGTGAAGTCGGACAGCTGTTGTGTGTACGTCACCTAGGGCTGAACGATTAATTGCATTTGCGATATCGCGATATGATAAAACACGATTTCCTAACCGCAAAGGCTGCGATTACAGTCTGGTCACATGACACGCGAGAGTAAAGTCTGCAGAAGAAGAAGAAGCAACTTGGCACATTACACATATCATATACCTGGCCTAAAAGGGAAAAAAAAACTGTTTGTGTTTGATCTATCTAATATTGTGTTGTTCATACTATAGGCCACTATCATCTCTCCAATGACACTCACACACACACACACACACACAAACCATAAAATAATATTTCATAACGTTCCGAAAGGTTGACGGCGTGAATTGCAATGGCATTCGCAGTTATTAACATGCAATTGTTTTAATTAAAATGTTATAATGTGTAGTTATTTTATATATCATAATAAAAAACATTTTAATATTATTAATTTATTAAAAAATTAACAATTAATAAGGAAAAAGTTCAAGAATTGTTTTGGAATCGGATCGTGAGGTACCAATTAAAGATTTCCACCATTACTATACAATGATGTATTGTTGAATAATACAGAAGATAAAGAGTTTTAAAAAAAATAAATCGCATATTAAATCGCAATCTTGGTTAAAAAAAATAATAATAATAAATCGCAATTCGATTTTTTTCCAAAATCGTTCAGCCCTAACGTCACCTGTACACTCGTTATTGCGGTGCATTGTGGGATTAAAGGAGTGCACTCAATAATGTCCACTGTGGTTTCGGACACCACTACAAATGGCTGTCCCCTCAGATAGTGCCCTATGTAGGGTATAGGGGGAGATTTCAGATTCAGCCCTTGATTACGGCAGAGAATTCAAAGCGTGTGCGCGAGAAAGAGAGATATATACTCTAGTGCTCTAAACATGGACGTCACTAGGCCCTTATTCTTCTGTGCCGCCCCCTAATAAATGTGTGATTAAGCTTTCAAACATATGAAACTGGCGGGAGGCTTCGGCTTCATCCCGTCTTTTAATCAGTGTGTTCTTCAAACAGAGCACAAGTCAGAAGCAGAGGTGTGTGTGTGTGTGTTGATCTGAGCTCTCATTGGTCTGTCACCGCTCGTCAATGTCAAAATATTTGAGAAGACCAATCAAATCAGAGTAGGCGGGCTTTATGTTCACAGAAGCTGCTGAGGCGGAGCGCGAATCTGACGTCAAGTGAGAGATATGAAGCTAAACTAAACGCTTCATATTTGAGCTGCTTCTGTAAATGTTAAACAAATGACAAAAATATTCAGCCAAATTAATAAACTTGTGCCTAATTTCGCCATTTTGAATTGAAATAGGCCTGTGTAATGTCATTTATAATATAATTAACAAACAAGAAATATTAGCAAAGCCGTTTTCTTCAGATTAGGCATAAGATTAATAATGAATGTGTGCATATTGTGAATTAATATAATAAATTTAGTTACCTAGCTTTCGAAAATGATCCATAAAACATTAAATATCAGATAAACATGTTTACCGTCTTCACTGACTAAAATGGAAAAACTGTATCAGTCATGTCTGCCCACTGACATGGTTTTCAAGCTTTTTGGCGTTCATAACTTCTTATAACGCTCATATGTAGATCATAGAAATCAATTCTCGAGGGGCTATGCCCCCAAAACTAAATAATAAATAGCCAATATCCTAATAGTATGCATACTAATAAGCTACTAGTTAATAGTGAGAATTGGACCCTAAACTAAAGTCTTACCAATTTTTTCTTCATCCCCCTAAAATGAAAATCCTAGAATGGCCCCTGCTCTAAACATGAACCGTGCGCACATATTTCATCACGTCTTCTTCAAAAGAACCGTAACGTTATGCACAGGACACTGAGCCGTACGTCTGATCACGACCACGATGACACGATGGGTTATTCTGACACACAGAGGACGGTGTTCAGACTGTAGTGCTCTTAAAGGTACTTAAGATATCATTAGACCTTTTAACCTCTGAACTGTCCCCGTTCCACAGGTGGGACGCCTGGTGCTCTTTTTTTGATCGCCTTTTTCCCGTATCATATATTTAAGTAATTATCATAAATTAGGTATCATTTGAAAGCTTACGAACTCAAAATTCATCCTGTAAAAACCGTTTTGAAATCGGACATTGTGTTACCATGGAAACGTTACTCTAAATTCTTCTAGCGGGCTCCTCCCCTAGTGGGCGGCGTCATGTTTCATATTACAACAATTATTTTAACTACTTTATATTCAAAATCTTTTCCAATCTTGACAAAACGCATATCGTCGGAAAGCTCTGAGTCTCAAGGGTTCATATTTGGGGACTGTTTTGTGATGGAAGTGATATTTGGTAGTGGTGCAACGGATCACAAAACTCACGGTTCGGATCGACTTCGGATCATGAGTCACGGATCGGATAATTTTTCGGATCAGAATAAAAGGGGGAGGAGACTATTTTTATTTGCTTTCCATTTATTACATGAAAACTTTTGGTGTTAACATAACCTATATGGTTTATAAGTTAACAAGGAACTTTTGGTGTTAAAAAAAATAAAATAAATAACCATCTGAATAAATCAAATTTGCATAAAAACAACCTGAGACATGAAAATGGGCCTGAGGTTTTTTTTTTTTTTTTTTTTAAAGATTAGGATGTCAACATTCTCAGGGAGAGAGTAACCTCTCACACTTGTCAGCATTGCAATTCTCTTTGTAGGCCTATACACTATTTTATAGATATCATGTTTAAACGCACTACACTTAAACAACATTTTATTGAATTCATTACTTTATATTTATATGGCCTAATACCTACTTTGGATGTAAATATTATGTTGCTCATGCAAATTGCAAAACAGACAATAGACTATGTTAAAATAACAAACATTTTAAATTAAAACTTATGCTTTTCTTTCGTTTTTAATTTTTTTTTACAAGAAATCCTGCAGGTCATAAAGAACTTTGTTTTTCCACCTCCAAGAAAGGACAGGTGCTCCATTATTTCTCCTTGTTTACTTGAAGGCCGTTTTCCTTGCTTTACTCGAGGCAAAAAGCCATGTGTTGACTTTAAAACCGAGTAGACGTTACATTATGCATCTGTGGTGGAATTACTAGATTTTCTCATCGATACATGTTTGTTTTAATGCGGATGCACTGTCACTTTAATTCAGCGCCAGCACATCAAAAAATAGACTCTGTGCGGAAACGATCAGCACAGCTGTTGTACGGCGACACGCTCCTGGAACGCACTGACGGACCGAAGCCGGGCACGGAAAAAATACGCACCCCATAGCCACTGCAAACGGAGTATGTGTGAAACGGGCATCAGCAGGTGCCATGCTCGATGTATGCGCCACTTTCATACGGCTTTCTCGTGCCACAGTGCCCATACTCTTAGAGTTTTGTCCACCACCCTTCTTCCGTCATCATTATATTTTACGGGGAAGCCAAAATGGTCCCATACACGTGATTTGAGCAATGCAGGAGGCTTTTCAAGTTCTCCTACTTCTCCGCTAGCCTCGGTTGACTGATTAACATGCCCTGTTCACGTGAACACATGTGTTTCTCTGAAACTCCGCATCGAGTTTAAAGGTTTAAACGAGATCACTTAAAAAGCAATATCGGCAGAAAAACTGTCTTTTAGTCTGCGATCGCTAAACAATTCAGATTAATCCACAAGTTAAAAAAAAAAAGCGCAATAAATCCGCGGGTCACGTGCGTGCCGAACCGTGGGTCGTGATCCGTACGGATCACGGATCAACTGCGATCCGTTACACCCCTAATATTTGGACAGAAATTTACAGGAAAATGCATCAAAAAAACAATCAATGGAGTGTGTGACACCCGGTGGCTGTTTCTGGTACAGCACCTAAACAACATCTCATGGGGACTTTAATTTTTGTGATATCAACTTCAAATTTGGAACACAAATTGGTTAGACATATGGCTTTGATTTTATAGTAATTTTAGAGTAAATTATTTTTTGTAAAATATAAATTTCATATGAAATAAAAAATATTTAGTACAGTATTTTTCATTTACAGTAAATTTAAACTTCCATAACTCTTTCATACTTTCATATTTTGTACTTCAGCAATAATCTGCAGAGTGTCGTCTTTATAACAAGACTAAACTTTGGTCAAAGCGTTCTTGAATTACAGCCCTTTAAGTTTGGAGAGTGCGTGTTCATGTGTATTCTCAAAAAGGGGGGCGACAGTTAAAGGGTTAAATGTTCTTCCGCGGTTCTCCCTCGTTTTGTCAGTTTGTTGTTATATCGGATTAGATTTTTTAAATGCTTAAGGTGCCCTCAACTATATTTTTTCTCTCCCCATGGTCATTTTAATAGTCATGTGCCTGTAATGAGTATGTTTATTGGTTGCTGCCCCCACAGCATCATTTGTGGGGCTTTGTTCTGGTCACTCTACTGCAGTATTTCCTCTCAATCAGTAGAAAATGTGGACCCGTCATGCATAGGGGAAAATACCATCATACACCGCCAAACTGATATCATTTAGAAAAATACCGTCATATACATTTGTGGTGTTACCGCCCAGCACTATTGGGCGCGCGCTCATATCAGTGACACACACACCCATGCGGATATCTCTCTCATATCGGCTGATAACAGTAGGGGTGCACCGATCCGATATCGGCCGCGATACTGACAAAATAGCTGGATCGGGGATCGGAAAAACAGATCCACAAGGTGTTTTTTTTCCGTCGCAGCAGAACCTCCGTCATTCGTCAGCTTCACGTGTGTCACATGCTAGAAGCAACACGGAGCGAGCCAGAGAGTGTGTGTGGAGGAGATGTTTCACGCCACGCCAACTAGTTCATCGCTGTTTGCAATGTCTGCAAAGTAACTTAAATGTTTCGAGGGGAGGTGGTGTTACTGCAAAGTCAGGGTTTTTCCTGCATTGAACATCTTTTAACGGCCACCAAGCCTCGAATTTGAGTTATTGTGATTTATGAGTGATGTAGAACAGATGCTGCGCTCGTGAGTGACAGAGAGAGCGATCAGAGCTCCGCCCCCGCACACACTCTCTGGGTCTTCAACATAATCAGTGTTAGCTCTCTCATATTTCACATATTAATCCAAATCAAAAGGTCGAAGCCATGTTGCACTTGACACATTCAGACAATTTTGTCCTTGAATTACCGCTGGGTGTGAATCGCGCTCAAAAAACATTGCCTCTTCTCTGACCAGCTGACATAAAGCACACTCTCAATAAGCGGGAGACAAATCATATCCAGTTATGAAGTGTTTTCTGTGTGTTTCTCGATGTTCTAACAGACGGGATTCACACACAGCGCATCTGCTAATGTCCGATTCACCACCTAATGACTCCTTTGAACCGAATCATTTTAACGACTGGTTAGAGCAACTGATCTGTCCAACACTGAACTCATGAATCAGTTTATTAATTTACCCAGAACGCATCTGAAATGAGAACACAAGTGTGCTTACCCAATTTAGCAAGAGTGGGTAAGAATTATTATTAATTATCAACAGTATTTCAGCTTATTTCTGTTGACAATGTGTAGTAAAATAAATAATCATTCAGACAGGAGTGAGTGAAACCAGAACAAAGTTATTAGCGAGCTGATCATCTTTATTAAATTGCATATGGCAGAAAATTAGACTATTTGTTAATTTGTAATGCTACTTTTTAATATTGATATGATTATAAACCAAAACAATGATCTGTGGTGTAAATGTTTGGTAACTGTCAGATTACTATTGTATGTTTGACTGTTTTTTGTTTCCACTGCTACATTTGATTTATTTAAGGAAGTTTGATTACATTCTACTTTAGATTTGAATGCACAATTGTTTTTTAAATAAATAAGAATTCAACACTTTACACACATCTGTTATTTTGTCTTAGTTATGTTTAGTTAGTAAAGTCTTTAGTCTCTTCAAGGAAGGGTTAAGGTGGAAGATATGCAGTTTATTATTAATTCAACAATAGTATCGGATCAGTATCGGCAGATACTCAAAGCCCAGGCATCAGGACTGAAGAAGTCTGAGAGAAGGACACACACACCTGGGACGGCTTGAGGGCGAAGGAATTATGGGGTGGTTTCCATTTGTGGGTGAACTATCTCTTTAATTCTTACACGTTACGTAATAATTAACACATTTTCCACTGCAGTGTCATTACAACAGTAATATAATGCTATTAAACGATAATTCCCCTCCATATGTGACCCTGGAGGGCATTGTGGGTAATAGGGCAATAGCCAATAATACATCGGGTCAAAATTATCCATTTTTCTTTTATGCCAACAATCATTAGGATATTAAAATCATGTTCCATGAAGATATTTTTATATCGTAAATGTATTATTAGTAGTGATAGGACTTCATCTGGACAACTTTAAAGCAGATTTCCTCAATATTTAGATGTTTTTACACCCTCAGATTCCAGATTATCAAACAGTTCGGCTAAATATGGTCCTGAAAAACCACACACATTAAGGAAAAGATGATTTATTCAGCTCTCAGATGATACATCTGACCCTTATGCCTGGGTTTGTGCTCCATGGTCACACACACACACACACACACACACACACAATGTACTAAATTCCCCAAACAATCATCCAACATGGCGGAGGATCGATCCTCTCCAAGCCATTAATAGCCAGCTGTCATGACGTCACATCACTCATTATCACGGAAAGCGCATTAAAGCAGCGCAGCCGCACGTGATCGCATGGCACACACACACACACACACACACCACGTTGCCTTCACACAGTGGAACTCTGGGATTGATAGCAGCTCCGCGAGCCCTTCAATTACATCACTTTCCGCTGCTGAGATAAAGCAGCGCGCGCACGCTCGCGAAAACTACCCGTGTGTCAATCAAACCGATGAACGTTAAGCAGTGAGCAGAGGCTAATGCTAACGGCTAGCTGCGGCACCAGCACGCGCCTGTGCTTTAAACAGCGCGAGAGGGACAAACTGTCACGAGCGCCGTTCATAGAAACCCCATTTTGAGCAGATGTGCGATTAAACGCGCGTTTAACCGAATCCGAGCGGGCTCGCGACAAACACGTGGATCTCACACGTGTCGTCCCACAACAAAACGGCGCATAATCGCGCGATTGCGGCGCCACACCGCGAACTAATGCGTTTAATCTCGTCTGGCGGCGTGTAAAACGTTAAACAACCGGGGTTTTATTTGTTAAGAGTAACCCCGCGTTAGCCCCGGCCTGTCAGACGAGCTCCAGCACCACAGGCCGCTAATGCTAATGCTAACCCGATAGCCATTTGTTCGCAAAAGCGATGAAGGTGAAGAACAACAGCACACCCGCCGCCGCACCCGCGACTGGGACTCGCGTGATATTGCTCGTTTAGCGCTCGTGTGTGTGTGTTGGACGCACAAGCCCTGAAACAGAGCTACCGAGGCCTAGCGGTGCTCACAATCCGCTGTCATGTGTGTGTGTGTGTGTGTGTGTGAGAAACCAGATAAACACCATCTGACATCCCAGCAAACACACACACACACACACACGAACGGCTTGCGAACCTTCCCATCAAACGGCCGTTATTTTTTTAAATCTCTGAGGTAACATTCCATGATGGCAGTTTGAATGTTCAGAAACCGTTGCAGCATTTAAAAAAACCCGTTAAAGTCCCGTCCAAGTGAAACGGTCACGTGAGGTTGTATAAACATGCTAACGTTATTAAACACCAGATATCTGAAGGAACGTTCTGCTAACGTTACAGGGCGAACGTTCAGGCGAACTCGCTCGTTTGTTGTGTTAAATCTGAAGCACACACACACACACACACACTGGTACAGACCGTGCAGCGTTTGTCCGTTGACGCCGCTCATCTTCTTCGTCCACGGGTTCACCTTGGGCGGCGGTGCCTCTGTAAACTCCTTCTTACAGGCGTCCTCTTCGCTCTCCTGGCTTAAGTTCTCCTTCGCCTGACTGTTGCTCTCGTCTTTAGCCCGTTTAAGGCTCTGCTCCTTCACCACGAACCCTCCTTCCTTCCCGTCCTGGCACTCGTGCTCCTCCGGCTTGAGCAGCGGGTTGTTCGGTAGGAGAGTCTCCACCTCAGTGGCCATTTCTCTTCCAACAAACACCCCTCAAATCCGCCGCAATGTGCTGCCAAAAACGCTCGGTTGACTTCCAGCGGGAGCCTCTCGACACTCTCCACTCCACCCCTAGACCAAAAAGGCTTCAGTCTAAGACGCAGAGTGGCTTATTGCAATTAAAACATGTAAAAGAACGCTTGGAACCTTTAAAACGACGGACTAGCCTTCCCTACTTACGGCAATGTGAAAGAACCACGCGTTGTACGTGAGCGCGCACGTACGCTCGCGTAGCGGGGCGTGGCGACGCCAGGCCGCGACACCACGTGACTGTCTTGCATATAAAAGGAGCGCAGTACAATGAAATGTGACTTTTTTTTTAATTATGTCAAAATCGTGAGGAAAAAAAGAGCACGTTCGTATTTTTAGCTCTTTCAGAAAATATTTTACACAATAAGGGACAGTTCTTTGAGCTGATCTGATAGTATCTGTGCATTGTTCATGTGATGTGTATCTATCTTGGCGATCGGTGCTGGTCATATAATTAGAATATCATCAAAAAGTTGATTTATTTCACTAATTCCATTCAAAAAGTGAAACTTGTATATTATATTCATTCATTACACACAGACTGATATATTTCAAATGCTTATTTCTTTTAATTTTGATGATTATAACTGACAACTAAGGAAAATCCCAAATTCAGTTTCTCAGAAAATTATAATATTGTGAAAAGGTTGAATATTGAAGACACCTGGTGCCACACTCTCATCAGCTGATGAACTCAAAACACCTGTGAAGGCCTTTAATGGTCTCTCAGTCGAGTTCTGTAGGCCACACAATCATGGGGAAGACTGCTGACCTGACAGCTGTCCAAAAGATGACCATTGACCCCTTGCACAAGGAGGGCAAGACACAAAAGGTCATTGCAAAAGAGGCTGGCTGTTCACAGAGCTCTGTGTCCAAGCACATTAATAGAGAGGCGAAGGGAAGGAAAAGATGTGGTAGAAAAAAGTGTACAAGCAATAGGGATAACCGCACCCTGGAGAGGATTGTAAAAATAAAACCTGTTCAAAAATATGGGGGAGATTCACAAAGAGTGGACTGGAGCTGGAGTCAGTGCTTCAAGAACCACTACACACAGACGTATGCGAGACATGGGTTTCAGCTGTCACACTCTTGAACAACAGAAGCGTCAGAAGCGCCTCGCCTGGGCTAAAGACAAAAAGGACTGGACTGCTGCTGAGTGGTCCAAAGTTATGTTCTCTGATGAAAGTCAATTTTGCATTTCCTTTGGAGATCAGGGTCCCTGAGTCTGGAGGAAGAGAGGAGAGACACACAATCCACGCTGCTTGAGGTCCAGTGTAAAGCCTTGTTTATACTCTGGCCTGTCTCCACAGCCTCCGCTGACTGCGCACGCTCCTCCCCAAACGGACGAGGCGTTTATACTCGACGCACTCGCCGTTGTGCTATTCTTTGAAACGACAGAGGGCGACTGGCAGTAATTGTTTTATAAACCATCAGGAAAAAGCGTCGAGAAGAAGTGGGCTTATGTACTCAGGTGATGATATTTATTTTAGTACACTTCACTGAAAACCACACTACAGAAGGACTGTGTAAAACTCAGTAAACCTTGATATTACTTGTGACATGAGAACAAAATATATGCACATGTATACAACTAAATTAACAATCTCTTAAATATTTCCTAATTTCACTGAACATTTTCATTTAGTTGTGATTTTTTTAATTAAACATGGATCGTTATTTAAAAGGGCTTATTTCTGCTTTTGTAGACTCATTTGGTAAAAATAAGCACTCGTTTGCGTGCCGGTGTGCTGAGACGTCATGCTCGGCGAGATTCTCCTAGAACTCGTTCATCTTCGGATGCCGAGTCGCGCGCGCCGTTACAAAAAATGCGCTGCACACCGCCAGGCGAAATGGGTTCTTGCGCACCCAACGCACACGACCGCCCACTCCGCGTTGACATCATTTTTGCCGCGCGCACCCTCGTGCTCTTGCAGACGCGTCGAGTATAAACAAGGCTTAAAGTTCCCACAGTCAGGGATGGTTTGGGGTGCCATGTCATCTGCTGGTGTTGGTCCACTGTGTTTTCTGAGGTCAGAGGTCAACGCAGCCGTATACCAGGAAGTTTTAGAGCACTTCCTGCTGCTGACCAACTTTATGGAGATGCAGATTTCATTTTCCAACAGGACTGGGCACCTGCACACAGAGCCAAAGCAACCAGTGCCTGTTTAAGGACCATGGTATCCCTGTTCCTGATTGGCCAGCAAACTCGCCTGACCTTAACCCCATAGAGAATCTCTGCCAGACCCAACAGTGCAGAAGAGCTGAAGGCCACTATCAGAGCTGGGCTCTCAGAACACCTGAGCAGAGCCACAGACTGATGGACTCATGCCACGCCGCATCGCTGCAGTAATTCAGGCAAAACCAGCCCCAGCTAAAGCATTGAGTGCTGCACATGCTCACACTCTTCAGTTGGCCAAGATCTCTAAAAATCCTTTCTTTGTATTGGTCTTAAGGAATATTCTAATTTTCTGAGATACTGAATTCGGGATTTTCCTTAGTTGTCAGTTATAATCATCAAAATTAAAAATTAAAAGAAATAAACATTTGAAATATATCAGTCTGTGTGTAATGGATGGACGTCGGAACCAGTGTGTGTGTGCGGGACAAGACCCACCCACTTTTTACGATCAATGATATTGGACCCACTCACTTTTATCGTCTCTAACATTCAGCACATCTGTTTACCTACCCCTAATCGATAAACACTTATTATTAAACAAGTTAGATACTTTATTTCCACTTTTCTAATATTTTCTTCATTTTTATTGAAAATAAAGGCCTTTTCGATCTGATATGTGATGGGAAAAGGGAGAAGATTGAGCTCGGCGAAAGGAGGACTCGAACCGCGGGTCGATTTGTGTCAAAACTAAATGCTGTGTCCTACCACTACACTACTGACGCTCTCAATAATATGGGATTTCCATAATTTTGTCTTTTCCGAACTATACGTTTAGCAAGCAAAGCGGTATATTTGTACTTAATGTAATTGGCATCTACTCCAGTAAAAAAATTCTGAGGACCCACCCACATTTTTTTTCGCTTCCGACGCCCATGGTGTAATGAATGAATATAATATACAAGTTTCACTTTTTGAATGGAATTAGTGAAATAAATAAACTTTTTGATGATATTCTAATTATATGACCAGCACCTGTATGCTGATAATACTCCTAATTTTGATAATAACTGCGATTTTATTTTACTTAAAGTGCCCATAAATGTGTGTAGTATGAATGTAATCTGACAAATTCGGACATACTATCTTTTTACATACATAATATGTGTAAAGTAGGGAAGTAGCCTTGTTCTCTGATGACGAGGGCGGGGCCACCTGTCACTCACATGAGATCTACCAATGGCAAACCACAACCATCCAATCAAGCCCCGCCCTACATTTGTTCTTGTTTGTGAAACGTTTCACTCGATATACGGCACACTAGAGAAGAAAACACCACCGAAACCTCCCTTTCATGCAAGCATTGAGGGTTTAGTCACCACTTATTCTCCTTTTTACAAGATGTAATATAAGTCTCCGGTATCCCGGAATGTTTCTGTGAAGTTTCAGCTCAAAATACCCCGCATATCATGTATTATAGCATATTGTAAATGCCCATTTTTGAGTGGAAGGAAAAACATGCTGTTTTCGTGCATGTATCTTTAAATGCAAATGAGCTGCTGCCCCACCCCCTATCCAGAAGAGGGCGGAGTCTATACAGCTCATGCCTCCGATACTATGCTAAAAACTAAAACATCTGTTTGGTATTGATGATCATCTCCATCTGTCAGCAGTCATGGGCGGAGTCTATGATAATAGGGCGGAGTCTGTCAGCAGTCATGGGCGGAGTCTATGATAATAGGGCGGAGTCTGTCAGCCGTCATGGGCGGGGTCAATGATAATAGGGTGGAGTATGTTATGATAATTAAGAATATGTAATGCCACAGGACAGGTCTATGCTAATAGGCAGAAGTACATCAGCAGCCGTGGGCAGGACCTATAGCATATGTAATACCCCAGGGCGGGTCTATGCTAATAGCCCGAAGTACATCTGCAGCCGTGGGTGGGGCTTAAGCATATGTAATACCCCAGGGCGGGTCTATGCTAATAGCCCGAAGTACATCGGCAGCCGTGGGCGGGGCTTAAGCATATGTAATGCCACCGGGTGGGTCTATGCTAATAGGCTGAAGTACATCAGCAGCCATGGGCGGGGCTTAAGCATATGTAATGTCACCGGGTGGGTCTATGCTAATAGGCTGAAGTACGTCAGCAGCCGTGGGTGGGGCTTAAGCATATGTAATACCCCAGGGCGGGTCTATGCTAATAGCCCGAAGTACATCGGCAGCCGTGGGCGGGGCTTAAGCATATGTAATGCCACCGGGTGGGTCTATGCTAATAGGCTGAAGTACATCAGCAGCCATGGGCGGGGCTTAAGCATATGTAATGTCACCGGGTGGGTCTATGCTAATAGGCTGAAGTACGTCAGCAGCCGTGGGCGGGGCTTAAGCATATGTAATACCCCAGGGCGGGTCTATGCTAATAGCCCGAAGTACGTCAGCAGCCGTGGGCGGGGCTTAAGCATATGTAATGCCACAGGGCAGGTCTATGATAATAGCTCGAAGTACGTCAGCAGCCGTGGGCGGGGCTTAAGCATATGTAATGCCACAGGGCAGGTCTATGATAATAGGCAGAAGTACATCAGCAGCCGTGGGCAGGACCTATAGCATATGTAATACCCCAGGGCGGGTCTATGCTAATAGCCCGAAGTACATCGGCAGCCGTGGGCGGGGCTTAAGCATATGTAATGTCACACGGAGGATCTATGCAAATAGGCAGGAGTACATCAGCAGCCGTGGGCGGGGCTTAAGCATATGTAATGCCACTGGGTGGGTCTATGCTAATAGGCTGAAGTACATCAGCAGCCATGGGCGGGGCTTAAGCATATGTAATGTCACCGGGTGGGTCTATGCTAATAGGCTGAAGTACATCAGCAGCTGTGGGTGGGGCTTAAGCATATGTAATGCCACAGGGCAGGTCTATGCTAATGGATCCGAAGTACATCAGCAGCCGTGGGCGGGGCTTAAGCATGTGTAATGTCACAGGGCGTGTCTATGCTAATAGCCCAAAGTACGTCAGCAGCCGTGGGCGGGGTTTAAGCATATGTAATGCCACAGGGCAGGTCTATGCTAATAGCCCGAAGTACGTCAGCAGCCGTGGGCGGGGCTTAAGCATATGTAACGTCACAGGGCAGGTCTATGATAATAGCTCGAAGTACGTCAGCAGCCGTGGGCGGGGCTTAAGCATATGTAATGCCACAGGGCAGGTCTATGATAATAGCTCGAAGTACGTCAGCAGCCGTGGGCGGGGCTTAAGCATATGTAATGCCACAGGGCAGGTCTATGCTAATAGGCAGAAGTACATCAGCAGCCGTGGGCAGGACCTATAGCATATGTAATACCCCAGGGCGGGTCTATGCTAATAGCCCGAAGTACATCGGCAGCCGTGGGCGGGGCTTAAGCATATGTAATGTCACCAGGTGGGTCTATGCTAATAGGCTGAAGTACATCAGCAGCTGTGGGTGGGGCTTAACCATATGTAATGCCACAGGGCAGGTCTATGCTAATGGACCGAAGTACATCAGCAGCCGTGGGCGGGGCCTAAGCATATGTAATACCACAGGGCGGGTCTATGCTAATAGCCCGAAGTACATCAGCAGCCGTGGGCGGGGCTTAAGCATATGTAATACCACAGGGCGGGTCTATGCTAATAGGGCAGAGTCCGTTGGCAGCCGTGGGCGGGGCCTGGGTGTGACGCCACAGGGTATGCTAATAGACCGAAGTCTGTCAACGCCTTGTTCTGAGACACTGCTTATGATTGTGTGGATTTTTATCATTATACGGTGATTGTATACACACATTTATGTTCAAACACCATGTACAAGTGAATTTTGCACAATAGGTGCTCTTTAAGGAATATATTCATGTGAACGCAGGAGACAGCCTTTATTAAAAACATACATTCAGCAAATAACAAAATATAATATATCCAAAATGTAAAAATATACAGTCTATTAGACATTTAAGTGATTTAGCAAATGATACACAGGCTCAGAAGTCAAAAACGTCTTATATTGGATCGTTTCATTAAGAATGAATTATGATGAAGATCCGATGATGACAGAGAGAGCAGCTGCTCATCTGTGATTCACGTCCCATTCTCTGAAAGCACTGGCATTAGGGACACGTGAGCTGGGGCGTATTGTTCTGCGTCTCTCCAGCCTCTTTAGTAGTGTAATCAGCGGTGAAACGGCCCCTGGCTCCCGGCATAAAAACTCAACTCAGCAGCTGGTCAGCAAATCACAGCCCAAAGCTTTCAAACGTGCTCAATAAGCAGTGCATGCTGGGGCTTTCAGACCAAGGGCACTTGAAGTCCACAAACATGACCAGCTCTGACTTCACTGCTCGTGTCATAACTAAAGTGTGTTAGGGTTAGGGTTAAAAACATTTGAACAAACAAAACCTTAACTAAAGTTTCTCAGATTAAATGTTGCATGATGTATAAATAATGTGTTTGTACTGACATTTTGAGAACATTATTAAAGAGCAGATAACATTGAATGAGTGTTATATTAACGTTACAGACAGAACATTTGTTTTTTAAGAGCTTGACAGAACGTTCCCTGTTAGTTGGTTAAGTCATTTCATTTTATTTTCTTGTCATTTTTGTTTTAACTACATATATTTTCTGCTGAATCTAAGACTAATTAAATTGGTTATGTCTAAATATGAGTTCCACAAGACTAAGAAGAAAACATTCAAATGTCCAGTTCTCTTGTTGTGATTACAGCGTTGTTTAAAATGTTATGAACCTAACCTTATTTTTACTCACAATATAAAATTTTTTTAACATTCTTTTGTAGTAAAACTATGGCAAGTGTTGTGTTTCTGTGGTAAAAATATGGTAAGTGTTGTGTTTCTGTGGTAAAACTATGGTAAGTGTTGTGTTTCTGTAGTAAAACTATGGCAAGGGTTGTGTTTCTGTGGTAAAACTATGGCAAGTGTTGTGTTTCTCTGGTAAAACTATGGCAAGGGTTGTGTTTCTGTGGTAAAAATATGGTAAGTGTTGTGTTTCTGTGGTAAAACTATGGCAAGGGTTGTGTTTCTGTGGTAAAACTATGGCAAGTGTTGTGTTTCTGTGGTAAAACTATGGCAAGGGTTGTGTTTCTGTGGTAAAACTATGGTAAGTGTTGTGTTTCTGTGGTAAAACTATGGTAAGTGTTGTGTTTCTGTGGTAAAACTATGGCAAGTGTTGTGTTTCTGTGGTAAAACTATGGCAAGGGTTGTGTTTCTGTGGTAAAACTATGGCAAGTGTTGTGTTTCTGTGGTAAAACTATGGCAGGGGTTGTGTTTATGTGGTAAAACTATGGTAAGTGTTGTGTTTCTGTGGTAAAACTATGGCAAGTGTTGTGTTTCTGTGGTAAAACTATGGCAAGGGTTGTGTTTCTGTGGTAAAACTATGGCAAGTGTTGTGTTTCTGTGGTAAAACTATGGCAAGGGTTGTGTTTCTGTGGTAAAACTATGGCAAGGGTTGTGTTTCTGTGGTAAAACTATGGTAAGTGTTGTGTTTCTGTGGTAAAACTATGGCAAGTGTTGTGTTTCTGTGGTAAAACTATGGCAAGGGTTGTGTTTCTGTGGTAAAACTATGGTAAGTGTTGTGTTTCTGTGGTAAAACTATGGTAAGTGTTGTGTTTCTGTGGTAAAACTATGGTAAGTGTTGTGTTTCTGTGGTAAAACTATGGCAAGGGTTGTGTTTCTGTGGTAAAACTATGGTAAGTGTTGTGTTTCTGTGGTAAAACTATGGTAAGTGTTGTGTTTCTCTGGTAAAACTATGGTAAGTGTTGTGTTTCTGTGGTAAAACTATGGTAAGTGTTGTGTTTCTGTGGTAAAACTATGGCAAGGGTTGTGTTTCTGTGGTAAAACTATGGTAAGTGTTGTGTTTCTCTGGTAAAACTATGGTAAGTGTTGTGTTTCTGTGGTAAAACTATGGTAAGTGTTGTGTTTCTGTGGTAAAACTATGGCAAGGGTTGTGTTTCTGTGGTAAAACTATGGTAAGTGTTGTGTTTCTGTGGTAAAACTATGGTAAGTGTTGTGTTTCTGTGGTAAAACTATGGTAAGTGTTGTGTTTCTCTGGTAAAACTATGGTAAGTGTTGTGTTTCTCTGGTAAAACTATGGTAAGTGTTGTGTTTCTGTGGTAAAACTATGGCAAGGGTTGTGTTTCTGTGGTAAAACTATGGTAAGTGTTGTGTTTCTGTGGTAAAACTATGGTAAGTGTTGTGTTTCTCTGGTAAAACTATGGTAAGTGTTGTGTTTCTGTGGTAAAACTATGGTAAGTGTTGTGTTTCTGTGGTAAAACTATGGCAAGGGTTGTGTTTCTGTGGTAAAACTATGGTAAGTGTTGTGTTTCTCTGGTAAAACTATGGCAAGGGTTGTGTTTCTGTGGTAAAACTATGGCAAGGGTTGTGTTTCTGTGGTAAAACTGTAGTAAGTGTTGTGTTTCTGTGGTAAAACTATGGCAAGGGTTGTGTTTCTGTGTTAAAACTATGGCAAGGGTTGTGTTTCTCTGGTAAAACTATGGTAAGTGTTGTGTTTCTGTGGTAAAACTATGGCAAGTGTTGTGTTTCTGTGGTAAAACTATGGTAAGTGTTGTGTTTCTGTAGTAAAACTATGGCAAGGGTTGTGTTTCTGTGGTAAAACTATGGCAAGTGTTGTGTTTCTCTGGTAAAACTATGGCAAGGGTTGTGTTTCTGTGGTAAAAATATGGTAAGTGTTGTGTTTCTGTGGTAAAACTATGGCAAGGGTTGTGTTTCTGTGGTAAAACTATGGCAAGTGTTGTGTTTCTGTGGTAAAACTATGGCAAGGGTTGTGTTTCTGTGGTAAAACTATGGTAAGTGTTGTGTTTCTGTGGTAAAACTATGGTAAGTGTTGTGTTTCTGTGGTAAAACTATGGCAAGTGTTGTGTTTCTGTGGTAAAACTATGGCAAGGGTTGTGTTTCTGTGGTAAAACTATGGCAAGTGTTGTGTTTCTGTGGTAAAACTATGGCAGGGGTTGTGTTTCTGTGGTAAAACTATGGTAAGTGTTGTGTTTCTGTGGTAAAACTATGGCAAGTGTTGTGTTTCTGTGGTAAAACTATGGCAAGGGTTGTGTTTCTGTGGTAAAACTATGGCAAGGGTTGTGTTTCTGTGGTAAAACTATGGTAAGTGTTGTGTTTCTGTGGTAAAACTATGGCAAGTGTTGTGTTTCTGTGGTAAAACTATGGCAAGGGTTGTGTTTCTGTGGTAAAACTATGGTAAGTGTTGTGTTTCTGTGGTAAAACTATGGTAAGTGTTGTGTTTCTCTGGTAAAACTATGGTAAGTGTTGTGTTTCTGTGGTAAAACTATGGTAAGTGTTGTGTTTCTCTGGTAAAACTATGGTAAGTGTTGTGTTTCTGTGGTAAAACTATGGCAAGTGTTGTGTTTCTGTGGTAAAACTATGGCAAGTGTTGTGTTTCTGTGGTAAAACTATGGTAAGTGTTGTGTTTCTGTGGTAAAACTATGGTAAGTGTTGTGTTTCTCTGGTAAAACTATGGTAAGTGTTGTGTTTCTGTGGTAAAACTATGGTAAGTGTTGTGTTTCTGTGGTAAAACTATGGCAAGGGTTGTGTTTCTGTGGTAAAACTATGGCAAGGGTTGTGTTTCTGTGGTAAAACTATGGTAAGTGTTGTGTTTCTCTGGTAAAACTATGGCAAGGGTTGTGTTTCTGTGGTAAAACTATGGCAAGGGTTGTGTTTCTGTGGTAAAACTGTAGTAAGTGTTGTGTTTCTGTGGTAAAACTATGGCAAGGGTTGTGTTTCTGTGTTAAAACTATGGCAAGGGTTGTGTTTCTGTGGTAAAACTATGGTAAGTGTTGTGTTTCTCTGGTAAAACTATGGCAAGTGTTGTGTTTCTGTGGTAAAACTATGGCAAGTGTTGTGTTTCTGTGGTAAAACTATGGCAAGTGTTGTGTTTCTCTGGTAAAACTATGGCAAGGGTTGTGTTTCTCTGGTAAAACTATGGTAAGTGTTGTGTTTCTGTGGTAAAACTATGGCAAGTGTTGTGTTTCTGTGGTAAAACTATGGCAAGGGTTGTGTTTCTGTGGTAAAACTATGGTAAGTGTTGTGTTTCTCTGGTAAAACTATGGCAAGTGTTGTGTTTCTGTCTTAAAACTATGGCAAGTGTTGTGTTTCTGTGGTAAAACTATGGCAAGGGTTGTGTTTCTGTGGTAAAACTATGGCAAGGGTTGTGTTTCTGTGGTAAAACTATGGTAAGTGTTGTGTTTCTGTGGTAAAACTATGGCAAGGGTTGTGTTTCTGTGGTAAAACTATGGCAAGGGTTGTGTTTCTGTGGTAAAACTATGGTAAGTGTTGTGTTTCTGTGGTAAAACTATGGCAAGGGTTGTGTTTCTGTGGTAAAACTATGGCAAGGGTTGTGTTTCTGTGGTAAAACTATGGCAAGTGTTGTGTTTCTGTGGTAAAACTATGGCAAGGGTTGTGTTTCTGTGGTAAAACTATGGTAAGTGTTGTGTTTCTGTGGTAAAACTATGGCAAGTGTTGTGTTTCTGTGGTAAAACTATGGCAAGGGTTGTGTTTCTGTGGTAAAACTATGGTAAGTGTTGTGTTTCTGTGGTAAAACTATGGTAAGTGTTGTGTTTCTGTGGTAAAACTATGGTAAGTGTTGTGTTTCTCTGGTAAAACTATGGCAAGTGTTGTGTTTCTGTGGTAAAACTATGGTAAGTGTTGTGTTTCTGTGGTAAAACTATGGCAAGGGTTGTGTTTCTGTGGTAAAACTATGGTAAGTGTTGTGTTTCTCTGGTAAAACTATGGCAAGTGTTGTGTTTCTGTGGTAAAACTATGGTAAGTGTTGTGTTTCTGTGGTAAAACTATGGTAAGTGTTGTGTTTCTGTGGTAAAACTATGGCAAGGGTTGTGTTTCTGTGGTAAAACTATGGCAAGGGTTGTGTTTCTGTGGTAAAACTATGGCAAGGGTTGTGTTTCTGTGGTAAAACTATGGTAAGTGTTGTGTTTCTGTGGTAAAACTATGGCAAGTGTTGTGTTTCTGTGGTAAAACTATGGCAAGGGTTGTGTTTCTGTGGTAAAACTATGGTAAGTGTTGTGTTTCTGTGGTAAAACTATGGTAAGTGTTGTGTTTCTGTGGTAAAACTATGGCAAGTGTTGTGTTTCTGTGGTAAAACTATGGCAAGTGTTGTGTTTCTGTGGTAAAACTATGGCAAGGGTTGTGTTTCTGTGGTAAAACTATGGTAAGTGTTGTGTTTCTGTGGTAAAACTATGGTAAGTGTTGTGTTTCTGTGGTAAAACTATGGCAAGGGTTGTGTTTCTGTGGTAAAACTATGGCAAGGGTTGTGTTTCTGTGGTAAAACTATGGCAAGGGTTGTGTTTCTGTGGTAAAACTATGGTAAGTGTTGTGTTTCTGTGGTAAAACTATGGCAAGGGTTGTGTTTCTGTGGTAAAACTATGGCAAGTGTTGTGTTTCTGTGGTAAAACTATGGCAAGGGTTGTGTTTCTGTGGTAAAACTATGGTAAGTGTTGTGTTTCTGTGGTAAAACTATGGCAAGTGTTGTGTTTCTGTGGTAAAACTATGGCAAGGGTTGTGTTTCTGTGGTAAAACTATGGTAAGTGTTGTGTTTCTGTGGTAAAACGATACTCGGTTACTTAACGTAACCTCGGTTCTCTCTAGAAGAGGGAACGAGTATTGCGTAAGTTCCTTACGCTACGGGAAAGTATTCTTTCTTCGAGATTTCTGAAAAACCCAAAATTATCCTTAATTTTGTAACATTGTCAACGCAGTGCGGCAGCCTGGCAGACCATAGCAGGCTATTCCAGCGTGCTATTGGCTGCTCTGCTGGCAACTGCAGCAGCCTATCGGTGAGCCCGCGTGACGTGGCGACCAATGAGGGCGCTTCGCGCCCACCTGGCTTCATTTGCCTACAGGTGGGGCGTGGCCACGTGTATATAAGCAGGGCTCACGGGCTGCATATTCGGTTTTCGTAGTTCTGAAGCGTAAAAGCCCGCGGGGCGCACGGCAAGGAACGCAATACTCGTTCCCTCTTCTAGAGAGAACCGAGGTTACGTTAAGTAACCGAGTATCGTTCTCTTACGAGAGGTTCTCTCGTATTGCGTAAGTTCCTTACGCTACGGGAACATATTGTCAACGCCGTGCGCGCCTCGCGTACAGCATATGTATCCCAGGGAACCGGGGACCATAACACTGCTCGGGCAGGGTGGCCGGTAAGGAAAACGGGCCACCACATCTACAGACACTTCATTCGAACTGACGGGTGGTTACAACGGGTGGTTACAACACCCTGTCCCATGAATGAGGGAACGGCACCTGCCGGTCTCCTTCAAATTCACCACAACTTGTCTCATGAATGAGGGAACGGCAACGCCGGTCGCCTTCAAATTCACAATATTTTGTTATATGAGTGAGGTAACGGCACCGCCGGTCACCTTCAAACTCACAACAGCTCGTCTCGTAAATGAGGAAACGGCACCGCCGGTCTCCTTCAAATTCACATGAGCCTAGTACCGAACTTACTACCAGTATGTGAGCTATGTCTGCGCAGAATCACTGGGCAGGACCAACAGCCCTATTGAACTGGTAACACTTTCGCCTGTAAGGCAGGAACTTCCAGATTGTAAAATCTCACGAACGTAGACGGGGAGGCCCAGCCTGCCGCCATACAGATATCGTGGATGGAAATCCCTCTGGCCCAAGCCCACGAAGAGGCCATGCCTCTGGTGGAGTGTGCTCTGACACCTAGCGGGCACTGCAGGTGTTTGGAAGCGTATGCAGTTGCAATCGCGTCCACTATCCACCTGGAAAGGGTCTGTTTCGAGGAGGCGAGACCTTTAGTGCGCCCACCAAACGAAACAAATAGCTGCTCAGAACGCCTGAAGGCGGCGGAGCGTGTGACATAAACCCTCAATGCCCTGACAGGGCAGAGGATATTGCCACCGTCCCCCTCGTCGGATGCTGGCAGAGCCGAGAGGGAGATAATCTGCGCCCTGAAGGGAGTGCCAATCGCTTTGGGGACATAACCATGCCTCGGTCTGAGAATGACCTTAGAGTCATTAGGACCGAACTCCATACACGTCGGGCTCACTGAGAGCGCGTGTAGATCCCCCACGCGTTTCACTGAAGCCAGAGCTATCAGGAACGCGGTTTTTAGCGAAAGGAACCTTGGTTCCACAGTCTCGAGCGGTTCAAAAGGATGGGCCTTCAGGGCCTCTAGGACCAAGGCCAGATCCCATATAGGAACCGATGGGGGCCGCGGGGGATTCATCCGTCTGGCTCCTCTGAGGAAACGGATGATGAGCTCGTTCCTTCCTAGCGTGCTACCTAGCGTCGTCTGAGCGAACGCTGCTATAGCCGCCACATACACTTTGAGCGTGGAAGGGGACCTGCCCAGTTCCAAAAGCTCTTGGAGGAAGGAGAGCACCCGCTGGACCCCACATTGCTGTGGGTCCAATCCCTTGGAAACACACCACTCAGTGAACACCGACCACTTAGAACTATATAACCGCCTCGTCGAGGGGGCTCTAGAGTGTGAAATCGTGTTCATAACCCCTTCGGGCAGGTCAACGGGTATCCGTTGGTCACCCATACATGCAGAGACCAACGCTCTGGATGGGGATGCCAAACTGACCCTCCTGCTTGAGAGAGGAGGTCTGCTCTCAGCGGAACTGGCCAGGGGGGTGAGTGCGACAGCTTCACCAGCTCTGGGTACCAAATCTGGTTCTCCCAGCGCGGCGCTATAAGGAGCACCAGGCGGCGCGTCTCCCTGATTTTCGCTATGACCTGGGGCAATAGGGAAATCGGCGGGAAAGCATACAGCGGGAGGCTGGGCCAAGGTTGGGACAGCGCATCCTCGCTTTTGGACAGAAACCTCGGGCAGCGGGCGTTCTCTTTTGTTGCAAAGAGGTCGAGCTCCGCTCTGCCGAATAGGCGCCATACCAGCTGGACTGTCTGAGGGTGCAGGGACCATTCTCCTGGGAGAATGAGGCCCCTGGACAGCTTGTCCGGGCCCACATTGAGGTGGCCCGGTACGTGCGCAGCTCTCAGCGAGCGCAGCGAGCTGTGTGCCCACACGAGCAGGCGTTCTGTCAGATTGCCCAGACACCTGGACCTGACACCGCCCTGCCGGTTCACATAGGGCACCACTGTGGTATTGTCCGACCGGACCAACACGTGGTGTCCTCGTATAAGCGGGAGAAACTGCTTGAGCGCGTTCTCTACCGCTATCATCTCCAAACAGTTTATGTGTAGGAGCTTTTCCCCGCTCGACCAGAGGCCCGAGGCCGATCTGCCCTCGAAAACGGCGCCCCAACCCGTGGTGGAGGCGTCCGTCGAGATGACCTTGCGGTGTGAGATGGCTCCCATCGTCACTCCCCGCTGGTACCAGTCGGCTACTAACCAGGGCTCTAGGGCTGAAACGCAGCCCTGAGTCACTCTGATCCTGAAGCCTCCGGACGCCCAGGCTCTGTGAGGCACTCGGGCGTTTAACCAGCATTGCGGCGGGCGCATGCGCATTAAGCCCAGCTGGAGCACAGCTGCAGCTGAGGCCATACGTCCCAGCATCCTCTGAAAGAGCTTGAGAGGTGCGATTTTGCCCGGCCGGAAGTACGCATCCATGCGCCGAACTTGGCGCGCGCGTTGGGGTGACAGGCGGGCTGACATTGCCACAGTGTCCAGATTCAAACCCAGAAATGAGGTTGATTGCGTGGGCACTAATGAGCTCTTGGTCCAATTGACCGTGAGCCCCAGGCTGTCCAGATGGCTGAGCAGCATTGCCCTGTGGGCGAGGAGCTCGGCCTCTGACTACGCCAGGATGAGCCAATCGTCCAGATAGTTCAACACTCGCATCCCTTGACCTCTCAGGGGAGCGAGGCCCGCGTCCATGCACTTCGTAAATGTACGGGGTGCTAGTGACAGGCCGAACGGAAGGACGGTGTATTGATAAGCCTGGCCGTCGAAGGCGAATCGTAAGAATGGCCTGTGACGCGGCGTTATCTTGATTTGAAAATATGCGTCTTTCAAATCTAGGGAGATTAGCCAGTCTCTCGGGCGAATATGCGCGAGGATCTGCTTGGTCGTGAGCATCTTGAACGATCTTCTCATAAGAGCTTTGTTCAGACGCCTCAGATCCAGAATCGGTCTGAGCGACCCAACCCTTTTTGGCACGAGAAAATACCGGCTGTAAAAGCCTGACTCGCTCATAGAATGGGGAACCGGTTCTATAGCCCCTTCGCACAGCAGTGTGGCTATCTCCGCTCGAAGTAGATGTGCTACTTCCTCGCTCACTCTCGTCTCCGTACGCGCACAGAAGCGCGGAGGGCGGCGAGCGAACTGCAGAGTGTAGCCGTGCTTCACTGTTTTCAGCACCCATTCTGATACACCTGGAATGGCTTCCCACGCTCTCGCGTGTGCCACACGGGATAGAACGGCCTCCGGGCTCGAAACGCCGCGCTTTGCGGGTTCGACGGCCTGTATAGGAGGGGCGGGCGCAGTGCGCGCGCTCTCTGTGCTGTGGGCCAGCCGATCGCTCGCGATGGCTGGCCGCCCTACACACTGTATCTCTGCCGCTTCGAGCAGGGAGTGGCTTGTGTGTGGCCTTACACTCGTCGTTCCGGCCACCTTGGGCTGAGAACAAATGGTGTGTGGCGCGGCGCATGGCGCCGGGGGCAGAATGTTCGCGAAAATGTGTGAGCGCGTTTGAGCGGGCACAACTCTTACGCGTGGAACATGACCGGTTAAGAGTGGCTGTGTGACAGCGCGTGTGGTGATTAGGCGTGGGCGCAAATAAGCGGACACGTGACCTAACTCTAGCACTCGAGCGGCCGGTGGCCGCTTTATGTGAGTGAGAGACACGGGATTTGTGGTGCTTGGGTGCAGGGGTGAACACAAAAGTGGGCACGTTTACTGCATTTGAAAACACATACGGCGTGAGCCGTGCAACCAGAAAAAAGGCAACTTCGTGATTTCTCTGGTTCGTCATAAAAACGGCGGTTGTAGACAGGCGAGAGGGCAGTTTTGCCGGCTCGTTTGCTGCGTGAGAGCCATCTGCAGCAGCCACAGGAGTGGGGGCTGACAGGAAGAAGAGTTTTGACTGTGGTCCGACCACGGCGGGACTTAACCGTCGCTTTCCCCCTCTGCTAGGAGGACTTTGGAGGGGCTACAGTTGGAAACAGGCGAGAGGGCGAGTTCGCCGGCTCGTAGGCTGCGTGGAAAACATCTGCAGTAGCCACAGGAGTGGGGACTGACAGGAAAAACAGAGTTTTAACGGTGGTCCGGCCGCAGCGGGACTTAACCGTCTTTTCTCTCCTTATGTATAGACGTCCAAAAATACTCGAGCACCACGTGGTGCGAGTTAGCTTTCTGTATGTAAGAAAAGCTGGCCGCGAGCCCGGGGAAGCGGACAGTAAAACATTTTTATCTTCCGCGAGAGCTGGGCTCGAACTCGGGTCTCCGGCGTTTCAGCCGCTGATTTTGCCACTGTGCTACCGGGAGGGACACAATAGCGTTCAGTTAGCGCGAGCATACAGCAGTACGTCCTCGTGCTTGTTGGCAGTCGTGCGTGCATAAAAGACAGGCTCATTACTGCAATAGTAATATTTCCAGCCGCCTGAACTAGAGAGGGGGCTGAGAAATGCTAGAGAATGGCGGTTCGTCCGGCCACAGCGGGACGAAAACACCCTCTGTTAATTTCCCGGTGAGTGCGGCGCGCGCACGTGCGCGCGCGCTGAACGTGCTCGTGACCGAGCGCATTCACATTCCTTGTGAACGGCGCAATCTGCGCGGTCCAAGAGGGGGGAGTGCGGGTTCGTTGGAGAGCATATGTCAGCGTCATGTCTTATGACGGCGTATGTTTGCTGGCGTGCGTGTCTTAACAGGCTCGTGTACAGCAATATGAACAATTCCAGTCGCCTGAACTCATGAGGGGACTGAAAAATGTGCGCGAGGGTGGAACAGCTCTCTTGTAACGTAAAGAGAGCTGCAGGATAGTGCATTTCTGCCATCCCTTGTATATAAGCGGCGCATCAGCGCGGCATGAACAGAGGGGGGAGGAGGCTCGCTCCGAGACCGTTCATTTCTACCATCCCTTGCAAGCGGCGCGGTGGCGCGGCTTGAACAGAGGGGGAGGAGGCTCGCTCCGAGACCGTTCATTCCTACCATCCCTTGAAAGCGGCGCGGTGGCGCGGCTTGAATAGAGGGGGAGAAGGCTCGCTCCGAGACCGTTCATTCCTACCATCCCTTGTAAGCGGCGCGGCTTGAACAGAGGGGGAGGAGGCTCGCTCCGAGACCGTTCATTTCAACCATCTCTTGTAAGCGGCGCGGCTTGAACAGAGGGGGAGGAGGCTCGCTCCGAGACCGTTCATTTCAACCATCTCTTGTAAGCGGCGCGGTGGCGCGGCTTGAACAGAGGGGGGGGAACAGCGGAGTGATGTCGTCATAAAACTGCTCGAGTCGAGCCCGCAGGGTCGACATAGAGAGTTCCTCACACTCGGGGCATTCGCCCGCGAGGAGTGCGGCGGCGGCGTGGTCACGGCCCAGACAGAGAGCGCAGACACATGACGGTCTCTGGTGCTGAGCTGCACGTGGCACGAGCCGCAGGTGGAACGAGGCGTTTTGATAAAAACGCTCGTGCTCTTTTATGAAACGTGTGACGCAACGGCGAGAACACGTGCAATGAAAGGATATAATGCTGCCGGATAGCAGAGCAGGCACGGATGGCTGAAGGTGGCGCGATGCTGCCGGCTTCTCCAGGCGCTGTCCTCTGCTTGCTCGTCTGCACGATCACGGCGGCGGGTTCCAGATCCAGCGATGCGAAGGGCTTCGCTGAAGAAAAGAAAATCGAATATGCAGCCCGTGAGCCCTGCTTATATACACGTGGCCACGCCCCACCTGTAGGCAAATGAAGCCAGGTGGGCGCGAAGCGCCCTCATTGGTCGCCACGTCACGCGGGCTCACCGATAGGCTGCTGCAGTTGCCAGCAGAGCAGCCAATAGCACGCTGGAATAGCCTGCTATGGTCTGCCAGGCTGCCGCACTGCGTTGACAATGTTACAAAATTAAGGATAATTTTGGGTTTTTCAGAAATCTCGAAGAAAGAATACTTTCCCGTAGCGTAAGGAACTTACGCAATACGAGAGAACCTCTCGTAAGAGAACTATGGTAAGTGTTGTGTTTCTGTGGTAAAACTATGGCAAGTGTTGTGTTTCTGTGGTAAAACTATGGCAAGTGTTGTGTTTCTGTGGTAAAACTATGGCAAGGGTTGTGTTTCTGTGGTAAAACTATGGTAAGTGTTGTGTTTCTGTGGTAAAACTATGGTAAGTGTTGTGTTTCTGTGGTAAAACTATGGTAAGTGTTGTGTTTCTGTGGTAAAACTATGGCAAGTGTTGTGTTTCTGTGGTAAAACTATGGTAAGTGTTGTGTTTCTGTGGTAAAACTATGGTAAGTGTTGTGTTTCTGTGGTAAAACTATGGTAAGTGTTGTGTTTCTCTGGTAAAACTATGGCAAGTGTTGTGTTTCTGTGGTAAAACTATGGCAAGGGTTGTGTTTCTGTGGTAAAACTATGGCAAGGGTTGTGTTTCTGTGGTAAAACTATGGCAAGGGTTGTGTTTCTGTGGTAAAACTATGGCAAGGGTTGTGTTTCTGTGGTAAAACTATGGTAAGTGTTGTGTTTCTGTGGTAAAACTATGGTAAGTGTTGTGTTTCTGTGGTAAAACTATGGTAAGTGTTGTGTTTCTCTGGTAAAACTATGGTAAGTGTTGTGTTTCTGTGGTAAAACTATGGTAAGTGTTGTGTTTCTGTGGTAAAACTATGGTAAGTGTTGTGTTACTGTGGTAAAACTATGGCAAGGGTTGTGTTTCTGTGGTAAAACTATGGTAAGTGTTGTGTTTCTCTGGTAAAACTATGGTAAGTGTTGTGTTTCTGTGGTAAAACTATGGCAAGTGTTGTGTTTCTGTGGTAAAACTATGGCAAGGGTTGTGTTTCTGTGGTAAAACTATGGCAAGGGTTGTGTTTCTGTGGTAAAACTATGGTAAGTGTTGTGTTTCTGTGGTAAAACTATGGCAAGTGTTGTGTTTCTGTGGTAAAACTATGGCAGGGGTTGTGTTTCTGTGGTAAAACTATGGTAAGTGTTGTGTTTCTGTGGTAAAACTATGGCAAGGGTTGTGTTTCTGTGGTAAAACTATGGCAAGGGTTGTGTTTCTGTGGTAAAACTATGGCAAGTGTTGTGTTTCTGTGGTAAAACTATGGCAAGGGTTGTGTTTCTGTGGTAAAACTATGGCAAGTGTTGTGTTTCTGTGGTAAAACTATGGTAAGTGTTGTGTTTCTGTGGTAAAACTATGGCAAGTGTTGTGTTTCTGTGGTAAAACTATGGTAAGTGTTGTGTTTCTGTGGTAAAACTATGGTAAGTGTTGTGTTTCTGTGGTAAAACTATGGTAAGTGTTGTGTTTCTCTGGTAAAACTATAGCAAGTGTTGTGTTTCTGTGGTAAAACTATGGCAAGGGTTGTGTTTCTGTGGTAAAACTATGGCAAGGGTTGTGTTTCTGTGGTAAAACTATGGCAAGGGTTGTGTTTCTGTGGTAAAACTATGGCAAGTGTTGTGTTTCTGTGGTAAAACTATGGCAAGGGTTGTGTTTCTGTGGTAAAACTATGGTAAGTGTTGTGTTTCTGTGGTAAAACTATGGTAAGTGTTGTGTTTCTGTGGTAAAACTATGGTAAGTGTTGTGTTTCTCTGGTAAAACTATGGTAAGTGTTGTGTTTCTGTGGTAAAACTATGGTAAGTGTTGTGTTTCTGTGGTAAAACTATGGTAAGTGTTGTGTTACTGTGGTAAAACTATGGCAAGGGTTGTGTTTCTGTGGTAAAACTATGGTAAGTGTTGTGTTTCTCTGGTAAAACTATGGTAAGTGTTGTGTTTCTGTGGTAAAACTATGGCAAGTGTTGTGTTTCTGTGGTAAAACTATGGCAAGGGTTGTGTTTCTGTGGTAAAACTATGGCAAGGGTTGTGTTTCTGTGGTAAAACTATGGTAAGTGTTGTGTTTCTGTGGTAAAACTATGGCAAGTGTTGTGTTTCTGTGGTAAAACTATGGCAGGGGTTGTGTTTCTGTGGTAAAACTATGGTAAGTGTTGTGTTTCTGTGGTAAAACTATGGCAAGTGTTGTGTTTCTGTGGTAAAACTATGGCAAGGGTTGTGTTTCTGTGGTAAAACTATGGCAAGGGTTGTGTTTCTGTGGTAAAACTATGGTAAGTGTTGTGTGTCTGTGGTAAAACTATGGCAAGTGTTGTGTTTCTGTGGTAAAACTATGGCAAGGGTTGTGTTTCTGTGGTAAAACTATGGTAAGTGTTGTGTTTCTGTGGTAAAACTATGGTAAGTGTTGTGTTTCTGTGGTAAAACTATGGTAAGTGTTGTGTTTCTCTGGTAAAACTATGGTAAGTGTTGTGTTTCTGTGGTAAAACTATGGTAAGTGTTGTGTTTCTGTGGTAAAACTATGGCAAGGGTTGTGTTTCTGTGGTAAAACTATGGTAAGTGTTGTGTTTCTCTGGTAAAACTATGGCAAGGGTTGTGTTTCTGTGGTAAAACTATGGCAAGGGTTGTGTTTCTGTGGTAAAACTGTAGTAAGTGTTGTGTTTCTGTGGTAAAACTATGGCAAGGGTTGTGTTTCTGTGGTAAAACTATGGCAAGGGTTGTGTTTCTGTGGTAAAACTATGGCAAGGGTTGTGTTTCTGTGGTAAAACTATGGTAAGTGTTGTGTTTCTCTGGTAAAACTATGGTAAGTGTTGTGTTTCTGTGGTAAAACTATGGCAAGTGTTGTGTTTCTGTGGTAAAACTATGGCAAGGGTTGTGTTTCTGTGGTAAAACTATGGTAAGTGTTGTGTTTCTCTGGTAAAACTATGGCAAGTGTTGTGTTTCTGTGGTAAAACTATGGCAAGTGTTGTGTTTCTGTGGTAAAACTATGGCAAGGGTTGTGTTTCTGTGGTAAAACTATGGCAAGGGTTGTGTTTCTGTGGTAAAACTATGGTAAGTGTTGTGTTTCTGTGGTAAAACTATGGCAAGTGTTGTGTTTCTGTGGTAAAACTATGGCAAGGGTTGTGTTTCTGTGGTAAAACTATGGTAAGTGTTGTGTTTCTGTGGTAAAACTATGGCAAGGGTTGTGTTTCTGTGGTAAAACTATGGTAAGTGTTGTGTTTCTCTGGTAAAACTATGGCAAGGGTTGTGTTTCTGTGGTAAAACTATGGCAAGGGTTGTGTTTCTGTGGTAAAACTGTAGTAAGTGTTGTGTTTCTGTGGTAAAACTATGGCAAGGGTTGTGTTTCTGTGGTAAAACTATGGCAAGGGTTGTGTTTCTGTGGTAAAACTATGGTAAGTGTTGTGTTTCTGTGGTAAAACTATGGTAAGTGTTGTGTTTCTGTGGTAAAACTATGGTAAGTGTTGTGTTTCTCTGGTAAAACTATGGTAAGTGTTGTGTTTCTGTGGTAAAACTATGGTAAGTGTTGTGTTTCTGTGGTAAAACTATGGCAAGGGTTGTGTTTCTGTGGTAAAACTATGGTAAGTGTTGTGTTTCTCTGGTAAAACTATGGCAAGGGTTGTGTTTCTGTGGTAAAACTATGGCAAGGGTTGTGTTTCTGTGGTAAAACTGTAGTAAGTGTTGTGTTTCTGTGGTAAAACTATGGCAAGGGTTGTGTTTCTGTGGTAAAACTATGGCAAGGGTTGTGTTTCTGTGGTAAAACTATGGTAAGTGTTGTGTTTCTCTGGTAAAACTATGGTAAGTGTTGTGTTTCTGTGGTAAAACTATGGCAAGTGTTGTGTTTCTGTGGTAAAACTATGGCAAGGGTTGTGTTTCTGTGGTAAAACTATGGTAAGTGTTGTGTTTCTCTGGTAAAACTATGGCAAGGGTTGTGTTTCTGTGGTAAAACTATGGTAAGTGTTGTGTTTCTGTGGTAAAACTATGGCAAGGGTTGTGTTTCTGTGGTAAAACTATGGCAAGGGTTGTGTTTCTGTGGTAAAACTGTAGTAAGTGTTGTGTTTCTGTGGTAAAACTATGGCAAGGGTTGTGTTTCTGTGGTAAAACTATGGCAAGGGTTGTGTTTCTGTGGTAAAACTATGGCAAGGGTTGTGTTTCTGTGGTAAAACTATGGCAAGGGTTGTGTTTCTGTGGTAAAACTATGGTAAGTGTTGTGTTTCTGTGGTAAAACTATGGTAAGTGCTGTGTTTCTGTGGTAAAACTATGGCAAGGGTTGTGTTTCTGTGGTAAAACTATGATAAGTGTTGTGTTTCTGTGGTAAAACTATGGCAAGGGTTGTGTTTCTGTGGTAAAACTATTATAAGTGTTGTGTTTCTGTGGTAAAACTATTGTAAGTGTTGTGTTTCTGTGGTAAAACTATGGCAAGGGTTGTGTTTCTGTGGTAAAACTATGGTAAGTGTTGTGTTTCTGTGGTAAAACTATGGTAAGTGTTGTGTTTCTGTGGTAAAACTATGGCAAGTGTTGTGTGTCTGTGGTAAAACTATGGCAAGGGTTGTGTTTCTGTGGTAAAACTATGGTAAGTGTTGTGTTTCTGTGGTAAAACTATGGTAAGTGTTGTGTTTCTGTGGTAAAACTATGGCAAGGGTTGTGTTTCTGTGGTAAAACTATGGTAAGTGTTGTGTTACTGTGGTAAAACTATGATAAGTGTTGTGTTACTGTGGTAAAACTATGGTACGTGTTGTGTTACTGTGGTAAAACTATAGTAAGTGTTGTGTTACTGTGGTAAAACTATGATAAGTGTTGTGTTACTGTGGTAAAACTATGGTACGTGTTGTGTTACTGTGGTAAAACTATTGTAAGTGTTGTGTTTCTGTGGTAAAACTATGGTAAGTGTTGTGTTACTGAGGTAAAACTATGGTAAGTGTTGTGTTTCTGTGGTAAAACTATGGTAAGTGCTGTGTTTCTGTGGTAAAACTATGGTAAGTGTTGTGTTTCTGTGGTAAAACTATGGTAAGTGCTGTGTTTCTGTGGTAAAACTATGGCAAGGGTTGTGTTTCTGTGGTAAAACTATGGTAAGTGCTGTGTTTCTGTGGTAAAACTATGGCAAGGGTTGTGTTTCTATGGTAAAACTATGGCAAGGGTTGTGTTTCTGTGGTAAAACTATGGTAAGTGTTGTGTTTCTCTGGTAAAACTATGGTAAGTGTTGTGTTTCTGTGGTAAAACTATGGCAAGGGTTGTGTTTCTGTGGTAAAACTATGGTAAGTGCTGTGTTTCTGTGGTAAAACTATGGCAAGGGTTGTGTTTCTGTGGTAAAACTATGGTAAGTGCTGTGTTTCTGTGGTAAAACTATGGCAAGGGTTGTGTTTCTATGGTAAAACTATGGCAAGGGTTGTGTTTCTGTGGTAAAACTATGGTAAGTGTTGTGTTTCTCTGGTAAAACTATGGTAAGTGTTGTGTTTCTGTGGTAAAACTATGGCAAGTGTTGTGTTTCTGTGGTAAAACTATGGCAAGGGTTGTGTTTCTGTGGTAAAACTATGGTAAGTGTTGTGTTTCTCTGGTAAAACTATGGCAAGGGTTGTGTTTCTGTGGTAAAACTATGGCAAGTGTTGTGTTTCTGTGGTAAAACTATGGCAAGGGTTGTGTTTCTGTGGTAAAACTATGGCAAGGGTTGTGTTTCTGTGGTAAAACTATGGCAAGGGTTGTGTTTCTGTGGTAAAACTGTAGTAAGTGTTGTGTTTCTGTGGTAAAACTATGGCAAGGGTTGTGTTTCTGTGGTAAAACTATGGCAAGGGTTGTGTTTCTGTGGTAAAACTATGGCAAGGGTTGTGTTTCTGTGGTAAAACTATGGTAAGTGTTGTGTTTCTGTGGTAAAACTATGGTAAGTGCTGTGTTTCTGTGGTAAAACTATGGCAAGGGTTGTGTTTCTGTGGTAAAACTATGATAAGTGTTGTGTTTCTGTAGTAAAACTATGGCAAGGGTTGTGTTTCTGTGGTAAAACTATGATAAGTGTTGTGTTTCTGTGGTAAAACTATTGTAAGTGTTGTGTTTCTGTGGTAAAACTATGGCAAGGGTTGTGTTTCTGTGGTAAAACTATGGTAAGTGTTGTGTTTCTGTGGTAAAACTATGGTAAGTGTTGTGTTTCTGTGGTAAAACTATGGCAAGGGTTGTGTTTCTGTGGTAAAACTATGGCAAGGGTTGTGTTTCTGTGGTAAAACTATGGTAAGTGTTGTGTTTCTGTGGTAAAACTATGGTAAGTGTTGTGTTTCTGTGGTAAAACTATGGCAAGGGTTGTGTTTCTGTGGTAAAACTATGGTAAGTGTTGTGTTACTGTGGTAAAACTATGATAAGTGTTGTGTTACTGTGGTAAAACTATGGTACGTGTTGTGTTACTGTGGTAAAACTATAGTAAGTGTTGTGTTACTGTGGTAAAACTATGATAAGTGTTGTGTTACTGTGGTAAAACTATGGTACGTGTTGTGTTACTGTGGTAAAACTATTGTAAGTGTTGTGTTTCTGTGGTAAAACTATGGTAAGTGTTGTGTTACTGAGGTAAAACTATGGTAAGTGTTGTGTTTCTGTGGTAAAACTATGGTAAGTGCTGTGTTTCTGTGGTAAAACTATGGTAAGTGCTGTGTTTCTGTGGTAAAACTATGGCAAGGGTTGTGTTTCTGTGGTAAAACTATGGTAAGTGCTGTGTTTCTGTGGTAAAACTATGGCAAGGGTTGTGTTTCTGTGGTAAAACTATGGCAAGGGTTGTGTTTCTGTGGTAAAACTATGGTAAGTGTTGTGTTTCTGTGGTAAAACTATGGCAAGGGTTGTGTTTCTGTGGTAAAACTATGGTAAGTGCTGTGTTTCTGTGGTAAAACTATGGCAAGGGTTGTGTTTCTGTGGTAAAACTATGGCAAGGGTTGTGTTTCTGTGGTAAAACTATGGTAAGTGTTGTGTTTCTGTGGTAAAACTATGGCAAGTGCTGTGTTTCTGTGGTAAAACTATGGCAGGGGTTGTGTTTCTGTGGTAAAACTATGGTAAGTGTTGTGTTTCTGTGGTAAAACTATGGTAAGTGCTGTGTTTCTGTAGTAAAACTATGATAAGTGTTGTGTTTCTCTGGTAAAACGATACTCGGTTACTTAACGTAACCTCGGTTCTCTCTAGAAGAGGGAACGAGTATTGCGTAAGTTCCTTACGCTTCGGGAAAGCATTCTTTCTTCGAGATTTCTGAAAAACCCAAAATTATCCTTAATTTTGTAACATTGTCAACGCAGTGCGGCAGCCTGGCAGACCATAGCAGGCTATTCCAGCGTGACTATTGGCTGCTCTGCTGGCATCTGCAACAGCCTATCGGTGAGCCCGCGTGACGTGGCAACCAATGAGGGCGCTTCGCGCTCTTCGCGCCCTTCGCGCCTCATTTACCTACAGGTAGGGCGTGGCCACGTGTATATAAGCAGGGCTTGCAGGCTGTATATTCGGTTTTCGTAGTCTGAAGCGTAAAAGCTCGCGGGGCGCACGGCAAGGAACGCAATACTCGTTCCCTCTCTAGAGAGAACCGAGGTTACGTTAAGTAACCGAGTATCGTTCTCTTACGAGAGGTTCTCTCGTATTGCGTAAGTTTCTTACGCTTCGGGAACATATTGTCAACGCCGTGCGCGCCTCGCATACAGCATATGCATCCCAGGGAACCGGGGAAAAACACAGCTAGGGCAGGTGGCCGGTAAAGAAACGGGCCAACACATATACAGACACTTCACAGTACTGACGGGTGAAACAACACCCTATCTCATGAATGAGGGAGCGGCACCGCCAGTCTCCTACAAATTCACATAAGTACAACACCGAACTTACGACCAGTACGTGAGCGCTGTCTGCACAGAGTCACTGGGCAGAGCTAACAGCCCCATTAAACTGATAACACTTTTGCCTGCAAGGCAGGAACTTCCAGATTGTAAAATCTCACAAATGTAGACGGGGAGGCCCAGCCTGCCGCCATACAGATATCGTGGATGGAAATCCCTCTGGCCCAGGCCCATAAAGAGGCCATGCCTCTAGTGGAGTGTGCTCTGACACCTAGCGGGCACTGCAGGTGCTTGGAGGCGTAAGCTGCTGCAATCGCGTCCACTATCCACCTGGACAGGCTCTGTTTCGAGGCGGCGAGACCTTTAGTGCGCCCGCCAAACGAAACAAAGAGCTGCTCAGAACGCCTGAAGGCGGCGGAGCGTGTGACATAAACCCTCAATGCCCTGACAGGGCAGAGGACATTGCCACCATCCCCCTCGTTGGGTGCTGGCAGAGCCGAGAGGGAGATAATTTGCGCCCTGAAGGGAGTGCCGATCGCTTTGGGGACATAACCATGCCTCGGCCTAAGAATGATCTTGGAGTCATTCGGACCGAACTCCATACACGTCGGGCTCACTGAGAGCGCGTGTAGATCCCCCACGCGTTTCACTGAAGCCAGGGCTATCAGGAACGCGGTTTTGAGCGAAAGGAACCTTGGTTCCATGGCTTCGAGCGGTTCAAAGGGATGAGCCTTCAGGGCCTCCAGGACCAAGGACAAATCCCAAATAGGAACCGAGGGGGGTCGCGGGGGATTAATCCGTCTAGCTCCTCTGAGGAAACGGATAATGAGCTCGTTCCTTCCTAGCGTGCTGCCTAGCGTCGTCTGAGCGAACGCTGCTATAGCCGCCACATACACCTTGAGCGTGGAAGGGGACCTGCCCAGTTCCAAAAGCTCTTGGAGGAAGGAGAGCACCCGCTGGACCCCACATTCTTGTGGATCCAACCCCTTGGTAACACACCACTTAGTAAACACAGACCACTTGGAACTATATAGCCGCCTCATCAAGGGGGCTCTAGAGTGTGAGATCGTGTTCATAACCCCTTCGGGCAGGTCAACGGGTATCCGTTGGTCACCCATACATGCAGAGACCATCGCTCTGGATGGGGATGCCAAACCGACCCTCCGGCTTGAGAGAGGAGGTCTGCTCTCAGCGGGACTGGCCAGGGGGGTGAGTGCGACAGTCTCACCAGCTCTGGGTACCAAACCTGGTTCTCCCAGCGCGGCGCTATGAGGAGCACCGGGCGGCGCGTCTCCCTGATTTTCGCTATGACCTGAGGTAATAGGGAAACCGGCGGGAAAGCATATAGCGGGAGGCTGGGCCAAGGCTGGGACAGCGCATCCTCGCATTTGGACAGGAACATCGGGCAGCGGGTGTTCTCTTTCGTCGCAAAGAGGTCGAGCTCCGCTCTGCCGAATAGGCGCCATAACAGCTGGACTGTCTGGTGGTGCAGGGACCATTCCCCTGGAAGAATGAGGCCCCTGGACAGCTTGTCCGGGCCGACATTGAGGTGGCCCGGCACGTGCGCGGCCCTTAGTGAGCGCAACGAGCTGTGTGCCCACACGAGCAGGCGTTCTGTCAGAGTGCCCAGACATCTGGACCTGACACCGCCCTGTCGGTTCATGTGCGACACCACCGTGGTATTGTCCGAACGGACCAGCACGTGGTGTCCCCGTATGAGAGGGAGAAACTGCTTGAGCGCGTTCTCGACCGCCATCATCTCCAAACAGTTTATGTGTAGGAGCTTTTCCTGGCTTGACCAGAGGCCGGTGTGCCCTCGAAAACAGCGCCCCAACCTGAGGTGGAAGCGTCCGTCGAGATAACCTTGCGGTGTGAGATGGCTCCCATCGTCACTCCCCGCTGGTGCCAGTCGGCTACTAACCAGGGCTTGAGCGCTGAAGCGCAGCTCTGAGTCACCCTGATCCGGAAGCCTCCGGACGCCCAGGCTCTGTGAAGCACTCGGGCGTTTAGCCAGCGTTGCAGCGGGCGCATACGTAGTAGACCCAGCTGGAGCACTGCTGCAGCTGAGGCCATACATCCCAGCATCCTCTGAAAAGCTTTGAGAGGTGCGGTGCTGCCCGGCTGGAAGGACGCGGCCATGCGTCGGATTCGACGCGCGCGTTGGGGTGACAGGCGGGCTGACATTGCCACGGTGTCCAGATTCTAACCCAGAAAAGAGGTTGACTGCGTGGGCACCAATGAGCTCTTGGTCCAATTGACCAAGCTCAGCCAGTGAGCCCCAGGCTGTCCAGATGGCTGAGCAGCACTGCCCTGTGGGCGAGGAGCTCGGCCTCTGACTGCGCCAGAATGAGCCAATCGTCCAAATAATTCAGAATTCGCATCCCCTGCCCTCTCAGGGGAGCGAGGGCTGCGTCCATGCACTTCGTAAATGTACGGGGTGCTAGTGACAGGCCGAATGGAAGGACGGTGTATTGATAAACCTGGCCGTCGAAGGCGAATCGCAAGAATGGCCTGTGACGCGGTATTATCTTGATTTGAAAGTATGCATCTTTCAAGTCCAGGGAAATCAGCCAGTCTCTCAGATCCAGAATCTTTCTGAGCGACCCATCCCTCTTCGGAACGAGAAAATACCGGCTGTAAAAGCCCGACTCGCTCATAGAATGGGGAACCGGTTCTATAGCCCCTTTGCACAGCAGCGTCGCTAACTCTGCTCGAAGTAGATGTGCTACTTCCTCACTCACTCTCGTCTCTGTACGCGCAGAAAAGCGCGGAGGGCGGCGAGCGAACTGCAGAGCATAGCCTTGCTTCACTGTTTTTAGCACCCATTCTGATACACCCGAGATGGCTTCCCACGCTCTCGCGTGTGCCACTCGGGGCAGAACGGCCTCCGGGCTTTGAACGCCGCGATTCGCGGGTTCGATGGCCTGACTGGGAGGGGCGGGCGCGGTGTGCGCGCTCTCTGTGCCCTGGGCCAGCAGATCGCTTACGATGGCTGGCCGCCCTACACACTGTGTCTCTGCCGCTTCGAGCGGGGAGCGCTTTGTGTGTGGCCCTACACTCAGCGTCCCGGCCACCATGGGCGGGGAACAAATGGTGTGTGGCGCGGCACGTGGCGCCGGGGGCAGAATGTTCGCGAAAATGTGTGAACGCGTTTGAGCGGGCACATTTCTCATGCGTGGAACATGACCGGTAAAGAGGGGCTGTGTGACAGCGCATGTGGTGGTTAGGTGTGAGCGCAAACAGGCGGACACGTGACCTAACTCTAGCACTCGAGCGGCCGGTGGCCGCTTTATGTGAGTGAGAGACACGGGATTTATAGTGCTTGGGTGCAGGGGTGAACACAGAAAAGTGAGCACATTTACTGCATTTGAAACACATACGGCGTGAGCCGTGCAACCAGAAATAATGCAACTTTTGTGATTTCTCTGGTTCGCCGTAAAAACGGCGGTTGTAGACAGGCGATAAGGCAGTTTTGCCGGCTCGTTGGCTGCGTGAGATCCATCTGCAGCAGCCACAATGGTGGGGGCTGACAGGAAAAAGAGTTTTGACGGTGGTCCGGCCGCGGCGGGACTTAACCGTTGTTTCTCCCCTCTGGCTAGGAGGTCTTTGGAAGCTCGGGCTTCAGTGCGATCCTAGGCCGGGGCCCCCGAGGGGGAGGCGGCTTGCCTCGACTGGAAGAGCGCGATCTGGGGCGGCCGCTCTGTCTTCGCTGAGACGAAGGGGGCCGCGCTGGACGCCGCACCGGCTGGTCGCGGGGACGGCGAGCAGCAGAGCTAGCGCTAGCATAAGGGCGTCGAGGCAGGAAGAGGTTCATAGCCTGAGTCGTCTTCTGTACCTCAGAGAAGCGGTCGACGATCCCGTTGACCGCTGGGCCGAAAAGGCCGGATGGGGAGAGCGGGGCGTTGAGAAAAGCCGCGCGCTCCGTTTCTCTCATGTCAGCGAGCGTGAGCCAGAGGTGCCTTTCTGCGGGAGGCCATGGAGCGTCCGAGGGCTTGTGCTGCTGTCTTGGTAGCGCAAAGGGAGAGATCCGTCGCGCTTCTCAAATCCGTAACCAACTCTGCGTCCTTGCTTTTCTCGTAGAAGTCACGGAGGAGATTAGCCTGGAGGATTTGTAGCACAGCCATAGAGTGAAGAGCGGACGCCGCCTGACCGGCGGCAGCGAAAGCGCGGCCGATCAGCGATGACGTCGTTCTGCAGGCCTTGGACGGGAGAGCAGCCTTTGAGCGCCAGCCAGAGGGCGGGCAAAGGTGCGCTGCGACCGCCTCTTCCACTGGAGGGATAGCGTTGTAGCCTTTCTCAGCAGCGCCGTCAACTTGTGAGAGCGTCGAAGAAGCTTGAGACGAGACCCTCGCGGAAAAAGGCGCGTTCCAGGACTTCGTGAGCTCCTCGTGAAGCTCTGGCAGAAAGGGTGCAGTCCTGGAGGTGGGCGCGCGGCGGCGACTGTTCAAGAAGCATCCGTCGAGCCGGTTCGGCGCTGCCACCTTGGGCGGAGACCATTCGAGGCCTAGCTGCTCAACAGCTCGGGTGAGAAGGCGCATGAGCTCCGCGTCCTCACCCGCTCGAGAGCGTCCGGAGGCCCGGACAGAAGAGGCCGCGGAGGACCAGTCCTCGCTGCCGGAGGCCATGATGGAGCAGCTGTCGGCGCGTTCAGCGGCCGCATCCGCCTCATCCCCGGAGGCGGCGACAGACATGGCGGCCTGGGGTGGGGGCGGGGAAGGCGAAAGAGAAGCTGGCGGGAGAGGTTCCGGCGAGCTTCTCCCTGCAAACTCCGGTGTCCGCTGCGAGCGGCGCTTTTTCTTGCGCGGCCTGACAGGGACTGGAGGGATGTCGTCATCGAACTGTTCGAGTCGAGCCCACAGGGTCGACATCGTCAGTTCCTCGCACTCAGGGCATCCGCCGGCGAGGAGTGCGGCGGTGTGGTCACGGCCCAGGCAGAGAGCGCAGATCACATGGCGGTCTCCGGAGCTGAGCGGCAAGTGGCACGAGCCGCAGGTGGATCGAGACATTTTGAATCAAAAGCTCGGCTCTTTTTGGAATAGTGTGACGCAGCGGCGACAACACTATAGCAATAAAGGATATGCTGCCGGATAGCAGAGCAGGCACGGAAGGCTGAAGGTGGCGAATACAGCCGGCTTCTCCAGACGCTGTCCTCTGCTTGCTGGTCTGCTCGATTCGACGACGGCGGGTTCCAGAGATCCAGCGCAGGGCTTCGCTGAAGAAAAGAAAATCGAATATACAGCCTGCGAGCCCTGCTTATATACACGTGGCCACGCCCTACCTGTAGGTAAATGAGGCGTGAAGGGCGTGAAGGGCGCGAAGGCCGCAAAGCGCCCTCATTGGTTGCCACGTCACGCGGGCTCACCGATAGGCTGTTGCAGATGCCAGCAGAGCAGCCAATAGTCACGCTGGAATAGCCTGCTATGGTCTGCCAGGCTGCCGCACTGCGTTGACAATGTTACAAAGTTAAGGATAATTTTGGGTTTTTCAGAAATCTCGAAGAAAGAATGCTTTCCCGAAGTGTAAGAAACTTACGCAATACGAGAGAACCTCTCGTAAGAGAACTATGGTAAGTGTTGTGTTACTGTGGTAAAACTATGGTAAGTGTTGTGTTACTGTGGTAAAACTATTGTAAGTGTTGTGTTACTGTGGTAAAACTATGGCAAGGGTTGTGTTACTGTGGTAAAACTATGGTAAGTGTTGTGTTACTGTGGTAAAACTATGGTAAGTGTTGTGTTACTGTGGTAAAACTATTGTAAGTGTTGTGTTACTGAGGTAAAACTATTGTAAGTGTTGTGTTACTGTGGTAAAACTATGGCAAGGGTTGTGTTACTGAGGTAAAACTATTGTAAGTGTTGTGTTACTGTGGTAAAACTATGGTAAGTGTTGTGTTACTGTGGTAAAACTATTGTAAGTGTTGTGTTACTGTGGTAAAACTATGGCAAGGGTTGTGTTACTGTGGTAAAACTATGGTAAGTGTTGTGTTACTGTGGTAAAACTATGGTAAGTGTTGTGTTACTGTGGTAAAACTATTGTAAGTGTTGTGTTACTGAGGTAAAACTATGGTAAGTGTCTCCAGCCACAGTGTCTCCAGCCACTGACTAGCGTCCAGAGGTGTCTCCAGCCACTGACTAGCGTCCAGAGATGGCTCCAGCCACTGACTAGCGTCCAGAGGTGTCTCCAGCCACTGACTAGCGTCCAGAGGTGGCTCCAGCCACTGACTAGCGTCCAGAGATGGCTCCAGCCACTGACTAGCGTCCAGAGATGGCTCCAGCCACTGACTAGCGTCCAGAGATGGCTCCAGCCACTGACCAGCGTCCAGAGAGGGCTCCAGCCACTGACTAGCGTCCAGAGATGGCTCCAGCCACTGACTAGCGTCCAGAGATGGCTCCAGCCACTGACTAGCGTCCAGAGATGGCTCCAGCCACTGACTAGCGTCCAGAGAGGGCTCCGGCCACTGACTAGCGTCCAGAGATGGCTCCAGCCACTGACTAGCGTCCAGAGATGGCTCCAGCCACTGACTAGCGTCCAGAGAGGGCTCCAGCCACTGACTAGCGTCCAGAGATGGCTCCAGCCACTGACTAGCATCCAGAGAGGGCTCCAGCCACTGACTAGCGTCCAGAGATGGCTCCAGCCACTGACTGGCGTCCAGAGATGGCTCCAGCCACTGACTGGCATCCAGAGATTGCTCCAGCCACTGACTAGCGTCCAGAGATGGCTCCAGCCACTGACTAGTGTCCAGAGAGGGCTCCAGCCACTGACTAGCGTCCAGAGATGGCTCCAGCCACTGACTAGCATCCAGAGAGGGCTCCAGCCACTGACTAGCGTCCAGAGATGGCTCCAGCCACTGACTAGTGTCCAGAGGTGTCTCCAGCCACTGACCAGCGTCCAGAGATGGCTCCAGCCACTGACTGGCGTCCAGAGATTGCTCCAGCCACTGACTAGCGTCCAGAGATGGCTCCAGCCACTGACTAGTGTCCAGAGATGGCTCCAGCCACTGACTAGCGTCCAGAGAGGGCTCCAGCCACTGACAAGCGTCCAGAGAGGGCTCCAGCCACTGACTGGCGTCCAGAGATGGCTCCAGCCACTGACTGGCGTCCAGAGATGGCTCCAGCCACTGACTAGCGTCCAGAGAGGGCTCCAGCCACTGACTAGCGTCCAGAGAGGGCTCCAGCCACTAACTAGCGTCCAGAGAGGGCTCCAGCCACTGACTAGCGTCCAGAGAGGGCTCCAGCCACTGACTAACGTCCAGAGATGGCTCCAGCCACTGACTAGCGTCCAGAGAGGGCTCCAGCCACTGACCAGTGTCCAGAGATGGCTCCAGCCACAGCATCCAGAGATGGCTACAGCCACTGACTAGCGTCCAGAGATGGCTCCAGCCACTGACTAGCGTCCAGAGATGGCTCCAGCCACTGACTAGCGTCCAGAGATGGCTCCAGCCACTAACTAGCGTCCAGAGGTGTCTCCAGCCACTGACCAGTGTCCAGAGATGGCTCCAGCCACTGACTAGCGTCCAGAGATGGCTCCAGCCACTGACTAGCGTCCAGAGATGGCTCCAGCCACTGACCAGTGTCCAGAGGTATCTCCAGCCACTGACCAGTGTCCAGAGGTGTCTCCAGCCACTGACCAGTGTCCAGAGATGGCTCCAGCCACAGCATCCAGAGATGGCTTCAGCCACTGACTAGCGTCCAGAGAGGGCTCCAGCCACTGACTAGCATCCAGAGAAGGCTTCAGCCACTGACTAGCGTCCAGAGAGGGCTCCAGCCACTGACTAGTGTCCAGAGAGGACTCCTACCTGGCCACCTGCTCAGTCTGCTCCTGTGGGGGTCTTCAACCTCGTCTGCACTGCTGTGGTGGTCATCTGTCCAGCCTGCTCCTTCCTGGACTTCTTCTCTGCCTCCGTCTCCAGGCACTCTTCCACTCCATGGGCCTGGCCCTCCATCCCGTCTCCGGGTCCGCCTCCACTCCACCTCCACTTGGGATTATTATAGGAGGTTCTGGAAGCCACTCCTCAGGAGGGGGGCTATGTCACAATTCACCAGTGTGAATGCCCGGGATCACCACCAGAGGGCACTCCAACGCGGACTGTCATTCCATCATAGACTACATTACCCATAATCCTTTGCCCGGACTCATTAGCATTCATTGTTTACACCTGTGTCTCATCACCTCATTACCTCTGCCTATATAGACCATGTTCACTCTGTCATTCTTTGCGAAGTCTTGTGTTGTATAACTTTTCCTGAGGAGTGTCTTCCGTCTGGCCACGCCCCCACACAGGCCTGATTGGTGGAGAACTGCAGAGATGGCTGTTCTTCTGGAAGGTTCTCCTCTCTCCTCAGAGAAACGCTGGAGCTCTGTCAGAGTGACCATCGGGTTCTTGACCTCCCTGACTAAGGCCCTTCTCCCCCGATCGCTCAGCTCTAGGAAGAGTCCTGGTGCTCCCAAACTTCCTCATGTACGGATGATGGAGGCCACTGAGCTCATCGGGACCTTCAGCTGCAGAAATGTTTCTGTGCCCTTCCCCAGATCTGAGCCTTCATACAATCCTGTCTCGGAGTCTACAGACGATTCCTTCATGGCTTATAGTTTGTGTTCATGCACTGTTAACTGTGGGACCTTATATAGACAGGTGTGTGCCTTTCCACATCATGTCCAATCAGCTGAACTGACCACAGGTGGACTCCAGTCGAGCTGGAGAAACATCTCAGGGATGATCAGTGGAAACAGAAGCACCTGAACTCAATGAGTGTCATGGCAAAGGCTGGGAATACTGATGGACAACGGTTCATTATATCATAAATATTACACACTGCACCTTTAACCATTCTATAAAAAGAGAAATGTGTAATCTTAACACGTACACAACTGTTACAAAGCATCAGTGAGAGCTGTGGGAACCTTCCCCGTTAGCTGGGAGAATGCACCATAGCCTGCAGCGCTGTATTTAAAACTCACATATTCAAAAGATATCATTTGGTTTATGCTGAAAAAGATCTGGGAATGAAGAGGAATACTCTGAAAACTCTTATAAAGTTTCTGTTGTTTTATGTGTTTGGATATTCTTTAGAGCAGTAATACAAAACCCTGTCCTGACGGCTCATAGATCAGTGTTTGAACAGATTGAGTACCATAATGCTCTTAAAACGGCAAACATGGTCTTACTCAACTATTATCAGGGTTCAGTTTAGAGTAACTAACCATCTTAATAAACCTGTGGTAACATGACCTGTTCCACCACTGAGCGGAGTTATGACTGAGTTTCTCAATGACCTCTCATCCAAAACTGGGGATATGTATCAAGGGTGCAACTCTGGTCTGAAAAGTGGGGGGGACCAAAACTGGTAGTCAATGTTCATTTCAGTTAAAATATGCCACTTTAATATGCAATGGATTATCAAAATTAAAACAGGTTTTTGAGGAAAATTATGTAGCCTAAAGAATTTATTTCATTTGCATATCTTAAGTGAGAAATAATATATAAATCCAGTTTTGTAGACAAGAGTGTAACTATTTTGTTTTGTGTAAAAACAACAATACAAAAACTTTTTGTATACTAATAAACTGTCAGAAGATGGATATTGTTTGTCCGATTACAAAACTACCACAGGTTGGCATTAGATAATGTGTCTGTAGGCCCTTATCTGTTCCAAAAACAATAATTCATGTAAATGAATAATTGACTCACAGTTTTCCAAATGAGTAAAAGACTATAAAAGAATAAAAGACTTTTTAGCAGGAAAAGGCAGCTTCATTTGCTGGCATTTCTCAAAAGGAGACATGCGGGAGTCTTTATCTATGGTGCACACTTGATATGCTTGGACATCGTACAAGAAAATACATATTTTGATATGCCTACTATTTTAAACACTTTATTATAATTGATATACTTTATTATTATTATTATTATTATTATTTATATAGTAACTATATAGTTGTGCAGAAAAATTCACTTTAAAGAAGATAATTTGCCATTTCCACTCCCTAATATAGTTCTTCTCACGTTTTGCTTTTGGGTCCTTCCATGTCAAATCAACCAAATGTCTGAAACGTTCCCGGCTCAAATTTGTGATTTTGTTCAGATTTTTTTCTGAGGAAAGACGAACATGAATAGAGATGAAAGCCAAAGTATTAAATGTCACAGATGTATATTCACTGTTTTGTAGAGGACGGTCAATATTTGGAGCCAAATTACAGGAGGTAAAAATGACTTTAGAAAGATGGCAGCATCATTATTGTATTCTCACACAGAGATTGGTAGATCTATTAGTGAAATCTGTTGACTTTATCAATCTGTGTGTCATTATATGCCAACGGTGAGCGCTCAAACATGGGGAATAAGCACTTCTGCTGTGTCTTTGACTCAAGTTTACATGCCTGTAACTCCAGAAGTATTACAGATATCTGAATATCCTTCGAGATTCTGATTCTTAACAAACTTTTCTTTTGGTTTCTTCATTTTAAAGGCGAAGGTTCAGTTCCAGAGATATGGAGATCCTAATGCGGCTCCATGAGTAAACTGGTAAACTTGGACACATTTTCAGTGGTCAAAAAAACTAATTTGGGTCACTCATACAGCTGATACTTTTTTCTTTTAAAGAGGAAATCTGAAGAATAAATCATGTTAAAACTAGAAATGCATAATTGCATAACATTCCTATCTGAGTGCCATATTATTTTCTAAAGTTTTCATACTTGTAATTCTAAGAGTATTCAAGATATCCTAATATCCTTCTAGATTCGCATAATTAACTTTTCTTTTGAAATCTGCAGGGGAAAATTGTAATTTTGACACTGTGACATTTAATATTTTGGCTTTCATCACTATTTATGTTTGACTTTCTACAGAAAAATATTAACAAGATCAAAAATCTTAGCCGGGGACCGGTTGAGCTGACACGAAATGACCCTTTTGGAATTTGTATAAAATGACTATTATAACAAATTTTAGCACCTCCATTGTGCTGAAGTAAAGTGTAGGATAAGTCAAGAAGTCTCACCCTAACAGCCTTGAAGGGTTATTTAATTATTTTTTAAATAGTTAACTACTTAAAAACACTTTTCTTATTCTTGTCTGTTGCTGTTACAGGTCTCGTCTGCATTTACTGTACAACGTTTAATTTAAGCTGCACGCTTCTACATTGAGAATCACATTTTTATTTTGTTTAAAAATAGAGGTCACAATTTTGAGCAGACAACTTAAAATAACATAACTTACCGGAGGCTCTTACAAAAAAATTAATTGCTGCAGTCTATTTAAAATAGTTTAATTAATTTGAATTCATTTAAAAAACATTAAATGACTCACTCATAAAGACTTCACTTGTTTCATTACTGGATGAATCAGTGTTTATGAACGAATCTCTTGAGTGAATGATTCAATGACAAATACATTTTTAACAGTCTGGTGTAACCATGTAATTGATACAATATAGTGTCCAGTTTCTTACAGAAGGTGATTTAGGTTACTCTATTTTGATAGTGACTATAAAGTGTTTATAGGCCTATCTAGTAAACCTTTATCTCAGTAGGCTACTTCTGTAATAATCTAAATTAATCTAAACTAAAAGGGTGTACTCAGTATTTTGAATTCAAAATGTCGAATTTCACCAAGAGTTACACGATTGCCTGTGAGAGCTGCACTTTTATAGATTAATTTATACGAGCGGCCACAGTAATTTAAGAGTTTTCAGGTGGGTGCTCAAGGGGGACATTTTGGAAAAAGTGAATTGCACCACTGATATGTATTGAGCAACTTTGGCCCTGTCTCAAATGGCACACTTCATGTGCACTTTCGGTCTTGTGGACTTGCAATGGCCGCTGTGTGCGCGTGTCCGTTTAGTCCATGAGACCGCCTAATATCTATATCTATCTATTGCCTGTGCTTCTGCATCCTCTTAATTTTCCTGTTTCTGTTTCCTAGTTTGACTGTTTTCTGAATTGTTCTTCCTAAATGCTACTACTTGTATACTCGACCCTCTTCCCACAGCTGTTTGCCAGCGATCGTTCCCCATATAACTGCTATTGTTAATGCAGGGATTGCCCCTCCCGCTCTTATAACGGCAGCAGTTACGATCCAAATGCAAAGGCTAAACTTTTTTGATAATTCTTGATCTAGAGAGTCCAGAGAATTGTACTGCATTTGGTTTTATTCTGATTGAGTGAAAAACCTAGGACTAATTTGCAAAAAGTAGTTTTTTTTTACATAATTGTGAATATTTAACGAACGATTCGACGGACAGTGGCGTCCTAGAGGCAAAGGCCCTGTCCCAAATGGTGTCCTAAACCCTCACGGTCTTCCTCTGAGTCCGCACTTTCACGACGTAACGCCGCTTTGACTGTTGGGAAGAAGTCCGCTGTGTAACCCGCACCAGTGCTCGGCAGAAGTGCGCATCAAGGGCGCATATCGACCTCAAAGGGGAGCACCCTTCTGAGACCTAAAATGACAAATGGGACACCCTGCGGTCTCATGGTATAAACGGACATGCGCACGCAGCGGCCATTTTAAGTCCACAAGACCGAAAGTGCACATGAAGTGTGCCATTTGAGACAGGGCCAAAGTTGCTCAGAATGAGGAGTTCTACCATGCGGTATGAATGTCATGGGCGTGTGTGAAAAAGGCGCCCCCCAGTGGCCAATTTCTTTTGAATTTCTCACAGGCCTCTAGTTCCCACAATGCCATGCGTGCCTGCCTCACTAGGCTGTGAATATGCACAAATATGGGGGGCATGTCATAAATTGACTACTGATGACCTAGCCAGTGACAGAAGCGCGTCAACCCCATGGACACATCTCATGTGACTCATAAGGTGGTGCTACTCCACAAGCCAATACTCCCCAATACTAGGAAAAATCCCCAAGCTCCTGTCACAATTCACCAGTGTGATGGCCCGTGGTTACCACCTGATGGCACTCCACCCCGGACTGTCACCCCATCAAGGACTACATCTCCCATAATCCTTTGCCCGGACTCATCAGCCCTCATTGATTACATCCCCCTGCACCCCATTACCTTGTTAGCTCACACTATAGTAGCCTGGTCATGTCTATCATTCATTGCGAAGTCTTGTTTTGTGTAACACTGCATTTCTGAGCGTTTTCCCTGGTTTCATGTCTCTAGGTCAGGGGTCTCCACACTCGGTCCTGGAGGGCCGCTGTCCTGCAGAGTTTAGCTCCAACCCCAATTAAACACACCTGAACCAGCTTAATGAGTGTCTAACTACGGTTTTGTAAGACACTGTTTAGTTGGTTCAGGTGTGTTTATCTGAGGTTGGAGCTAAACTCTGCGGGACAGTGGCCCTCCAGGACCGAGTGTGGAGACCCCTGCTCTAGGTCTTGGATTACTTGCCCGTTCCGTGGATCACCCATTTGCCTGTATCTCCTGTTTTGTTTGCCTGATTGGACTGATTACCTCATATGACCTCTTGCCTGTTTTTGACTACGTTTGTGGATTATCCTTTAATAAAGCTGCGTTTGGATCCTCTACCTTCTGTCTTAGAGCAGTCCGTTACAGCTCCACAGCAAGGGAAGTCCCGGCTGGTACACCTCGCAGGACACGCCTCAGCCCAAGAGCAGCGCTCAAAGGGGAAAATGCTCAATATCGCCTCAGCTATGCCAGACACATCTCAGCAGTATTTGACACGTCTCTTAGGAAGCAACCTACTGAAGGGGAGCTTCTACTGCAATTTAACAACCCTAGAGAGATTAGGGGAGAATAGCTCATAACCTGGCACTTCTCCAGGACTCAATACAGTTCATGGCTAAACTCTAGAATGCTATAAAGATGCTAATCATCGCTGATCATCCCTTTAGAAGCGCCCCACCAAAGGGGAGCATATATCGCTTCTTCAAATCACAACAGTAGTTGGGGAGGGAGGATTCACAAGGAATCTTGGGCAACATAATAGTTCTGTTTACCCTGCTATACCCTAAGGCAGGGGTGGCGAACTCAGGTCCTGGAGGGCCACTGTCCTGCATAGTTTTGCTTCAACCCTAATCAAACACACCTGAACAAGCTAATCATGGTCTGAAGGGTTACTAGAAAGCTAAAGGCAGGTGAGTTTTATCAGGGTTGGAGCTGAACCGGAGTTCGCCATCCCTGCCCTAAGGCATGGGTGTCCAATCCTGATCCTGGAGGGCCACTGTCCTGCAAAGTTTAGCTCCAACCCCAATTAAACACACCTGAACCAGCTAATCAAGGTCTTATTAGGGATACTAGAAACTTCTAGGCATGTGTGTTGAGGCAAGTTGTAGCTAAACTCTGCAGGACAGTGGCCCTCCAGGACCGAGTTTGGACACCCCTGCAACAGTAGTTGGGGAGGGAGGATTCACAAGGACTCTTAGGCAAAGTAATAGTTCTGTTCACCCTGCTATACCCTAAGGGTACTTGAGCAGCGTATCCAAGGGAGCAGATAAAACCACTTACCTTCGGTATTGCCACTCATCCGGGGGAGCATACATCCTTACCCTTTACTCAGGAAAGGGAGGCAAACAAGAGCAGGGCATAATCACACAGACTCCAAGGAAGCCACAGGAGAGCCTAGGCCTGGTAGAGAGCAGCTCATACACTGCCTCGAGTGCCACAAGACCCGCTATAGCTAGCATTTCTTCTTTTACTTTTAGCACTAGACCAGGGGTACGCAAGTTCGGTCCTAGAGAGGCACTGTCCTGCAGAGTTTAGCTCCTAATCAAACACACCTGAACAAGCTAATCAATGCCTTCAGGGTTACTAAGGCTACAGGCAGGTGAGGGTTTTTTTCAGGGTTGGAGCCAAACTCTCTAGGACCGAACTTGCCTACCCCTGCACTAGACCAGTGTGCGACAGATAACATGGAAGGACGTCCCACAAGCAAACGTCCTCTAGCATTGTCGAATCAGGGCTATAGTAGAGCACCTAAGAGGAGCAAACATCTGTGAGAGGTGTCAAACCCAGCAGTAGTTGGGGAGGGAGATGAACAAAGTAGTGGGAATCTATACTGCTCTACATAACACCAGCTCTGTACACTTCTCTACGACGGCCTCATCGGCAGACGAAGAGGTCAGGGAGACCTCTCACAGATGCCCCTCTGTGTCAACTATAGCACTCATAGGTTGGCTGATGCCCGGGCCATGTGATTCGTGGCATGGATGGCTAGATCTGCAGCATATTTTCCATTTGGATGGCCTCAGGAGATGGAGCCACTCAATGGGCGGGCCTGGAGGCACCACAACTCCTGTGTCCCAACCCCGCACTCATGGCCTGTCTCGCCTGAGGTCTCTCCAGCGCTGGAAAGCTTTCCTGACGCGGGTCATAAAGCTCTTGCCTGACCATAACCCCCTTCTTTTACCAGTGATATTCCTGACCTTTTCTTTTGTAATAGGTGTGTTGGACATCGGCTGCGGCTGGATGGAGAGTATCCGTGTGCAAACGGAGACGTGAAGTCGGACGCTTTCTGCGTCCCGTAGTGACGCTCGCGCTGTGTTTGCATACTTTATCAGCTGAAGTGAAATAAATGCAATATTTGGCAATACACAGATGTTTCAGAGACATTATTGTCATGTAATACTTTATGTACTGCTTTATACAGCGTGTGTTTGTACAAGAATAAAGTTCAACATATAAGCCTACACTATCAATGAAGTGGGGTTTACGTTTTTAATCAGTTTATTTTGATAAACATGACAATATAACATCGCGACTACATGAAGGGAGGTTTTACTGTTATAAAAAACAGATTTGTGCGCATTAGTGGAGCTGAAGGTTTCAGAATAATCACGAAACACACGTGATCGCTGTCATGCGGTGAATCCAGCCAATCGTGGAACAGCTGTGTCGTCATCAGAGTCCGTGCAGCTGCTCTGGAGAAACTGCACCGGCTGTATCAGCGGCTGCTCTCGAGTCGCTCTCGCGGTGTTTTGTTGACATACGTCACTGTCATGTGGCGTCGGCGCTGCCTAAAGTCGGACAATATTTCTAACCAGCATGCACTGCTTCAAGTCAGCCGCCCATCGGTCTGCGCATCGCTGGGTGAAGTCCAACAAGCCTACTGTCTCTCTTCAAATCTCTCTCTCCTCCCCCATCATGAGTGGACACGCCCCCTACTGCTGATTGGCTCACTCTCTCCTCCCCCAACATAAGTGGACACGCCCCCTACTGCTGATGGGCTCCCTCTCTCCTCCCCCATCATGAGTGGACACGCCCCCTACTGCTGATGGGCTCCCTCTCTCCTCCCCCATCATGAGTGGACACGCCCCCTACTGCTGATTGGCTCACTCTCTCCTCCCCCAACATAAGTGGACACGCCCCCTACTGCTGATGGGCTCCCTCTCTCCTCCCCCATCATGAGTGGACACGCCCCCTACTGCTGATGGGCTCACTCTCTCCTCCCCCATCATGAGTGGACACGCCCCCTACTGCTGATTGGCTCACTCTCTCCTCCCCCAACATAAGTGGACACGCCCCCTACTGCTGATGGGCTCCCTCTCTCCTCCCCCATCATGAGTGGACACGCCCCCTACTGCTGATGGGCTCCCTCTCTCCTCCCCCAACATTAGTGGACACGCCCCCTACTGCTGATTGGCTCACTCTCTCCTCCCCCAACATAAGTGGACACGCCCCTACTGCTGATTGGCTCACTCTCTCCTCCCCCAACATAAGTGGACACACCCCCTACTGCTGATTGGCTCACTCTCTCCTCCCCCAAGATTAGTGGACACGCCCCCTGCTGCTAATTGGCTCACTCTCTCCTCCCCCAACATAAGTGAACACGCCCCCTGCTGCTGATGGGCTCACTCTCTCCTCCCCCATCATGAGTGGACACGCCCCCTACTGCTGATAGGCTACAAGTGTGTTGTGGTGCTTGATCTGATCCAGTAGTTTGTCAGCAGTCGGTTCTGCCTTTAATCCTTCAGGTGAAACTGCAGGAGCATTAGTGATGTTCTACATGTTACTGACCCATAAACAACTCATTTATGTTCATATCTTTATTTGAAATGTGAATCACTTATAGTCCCCAGTGACTGGACTTACAACTTACCTCCGGATGTGGGACACACACACACACTCTCTCACTCACTCAAATACACACACACACTCTCTCTCTCAAACACACACACTCTCTCACTCTCTCACTCTCTCACTCTCTCACTCTCTCACTCTCTCACTCTCTCACTCTCTCACTCTCTCACTCTCTCACTCTCTCACTCTCTCACTCTCTCACTCAAACACACACACACACACACACACACACACACGAGATGCCACAGGTGGAATTCATTTGAGATCAATAAATGAAAGTATTAGTAGTGCCACAAGAACTCTTTACTCTGATTATTTCAAACAAAGAAAGGAAGGAAACTAACATTACAATCTACAGAAATGCCTATAGAGCAGATATACAGCCTCATATAAAAGCAGACATGATGAACACAAATCAACCGCATACGGCCGTCTGCAGGAAACGGTCCAGAGCTCAATGTGCAGTGGTTCAGTGTCTCGCTCATGCTCTCACTCAGGTCCTCCTGTGTGTGTGAGCAGCAGAAGCGGTGGTGGCGTTACTGGTGTTACTCTGGGGTTTGGCACAGAAGTGGAAGCAGTTACCCATCATCCTCTGCACGGACTGCAGTGACTCCCGTATGTCACCTGATGTTGGGCATATGTACAACAACACAGCGTCTGCACAGTAAGCATTCAGACAGGAGTTAAAGCCAGCGAACACCTGCAGGAGCCGCTGCCCTATTCCACGGGTTTGCTCCCGTCTGATTTCTGGTCCAGCCGGCTTTTACTGCTCTTCACCATATAAATAAAGTATGTGAGCGTTTCCTTTTCATTGACTGGAATATTCCGGAAGTGACGGCTCACAGTCTGGAGAAGAAACAAGAAAACATCACTGAACAAAAGAAAAGCACTGAAGGCATTCTGATTACACTGCTGGATTCTCATTGGCTGACAGATGTGGAAGTGTCTTCACTAGACTCTGGCCAGGGAAATCACACACACTTCACCAGAACTGCATTACGCTGCTCACTTCACTACATATAAAGGACACTTTACAGTAGTTTCTGTAGTTTTACAGTAGTTTCTGTAGTTTACAGTAGTTTCTGTAGTTTTACAGTGGTTTTACAGTAGTTTACAGTAGTTTTACAGTGGTTTTACAGTAGTTTACAGTAACCTTCCTGTAGTTTACAGTAGTTTACAGTAACCTTCCTGTAGTTTACAGTAGTTTACAGTAACCTTCCTGTAGTTTACAGTAGTTTACAGTAACCTTCCTGTAGTTTACAGTAACCTTCCTGTAGTTTACAGTAGTTTACAGTAACCTTCCTGTAGTTTACAGTAGTTTACAGTAACCTTCCTGTAGTTTACAGTAGTTTACAGTAACCTTCCTGTAGTTTTACAGTAGCTTTACAGTAGTTTACAGTAACCTTCCTGTAGTTTTACAGTAGTTTCTGTAGTTCTCTTACGAGAGGTTCTCTCGTATTGCGTAAGTTCCTTACGCTACGGGAAAGTATTCTTTCTTCGAGATTTCTGAAAAACCCAAAATTATCCTTAATTTTGTAACATTGTCAACGCAGTGCGGCAGCCTGGCAGACCATAGCAGGCTATTCCAGCGTGCTATTGGCTGCTCTGCTGGCAACTGCAGCAGCCTATCGGTGAGCCCGCGTGACGTGGCGACCAATGAGGGCGCTTCGCGCCCACCTGGCTTCATTTGCCTACAGGTGGGGCGTGGCCACGTGTATATAAGCAGGGCTCACGGGCTGCATATTCGATTTTTCTTTTCTTCAGCGAAGCCCTTCGCATCGCTGGATCTGGAACCCGCCGCCGTGAACGTGCAGACGAGCAAGCAGAGGACAGCGCCTGGAGAAGCCGGCAGCATCGCGCCACCTTCAGCCATCCGTGCCTGCTCTGCTATCCGGCAGCATTATATCCTTTCATTGCACGTGTTCTCGCCGTTGCGTCACACGTTTCATAAAAGAGCACGAGCGTTTTTATCAAAACGCCTCGTTCCACCTGCGGCTCGTGCCACGTGCAGCTCAGCACCAGAGACCGCCATGTGTCTGCGCTCTCTGTCTGGGCCGTGACCACGCCGCCGCCGCCTCCTCGCGGGCGAATGCCCCGAGTGTGAGGAACTCTCTATGTCGACCCTGCGGGCTCGACTCGAGCAGTTTTATGACGACATCACTCCGCTGTTCCCCCCCTCTGTTCAAGCCGCGCCACCGCGCCGCTTACAAGAGATGGTTGAAATGAACGGTCTCGGAGCGAGCCTCCTCCCCCTCTGTTCAAGCCGCGCCGCTTACAAGGGATGGTAGGAATGAACGGTCTCGGAGCGAGCCTTCTCCCCCTCTATTCAAGCCGCGCCACCGCGCCGCTTTCAAGGGATGGTAGGAATGAACGGTCTCGGAGCGAGCCTCCTCCCCCTCTGTTCAAGCCGCGCCACCGCGCCGCTTGCAAGGGATGGTAGAAATGAACGGTCTCGGAGCGAGCCTCCTCCCCCCTCTGTTCATGCCGCGCTGATGCGCCGCTTATATACAAGGGATGGCAGAAATGCACGGTCCTGCAGCTCTCTTTACGTTACAAGAGAGCTGTTCCACCCTCGCGCACATTTTTCAGTCCCCTCATGAGTTCAGGCGACTGGAATTGTTCATATTGCTGTACACGAGCCTGTTAAGACACGCACGCCAGCAAACATACGCCGTCATAAGACATGACGCTGACATATGCTCTCCAACGAACCCGCACTCCCCCCTCTTGGACCGCGCAGATTGCGCCGTTCACAAGGAATGTGAGTGCGCTCGGTCACGAGCACGTTCAGCGCGCGCGCGCCGCACTCACCGGGAAATTAACAGAGGGTGTTTTCGTCCCGCTGTGGCCGGACGAACCGCCATTCTCTAGCATTTCTCAGCCCCCTCTCCAGTTCAGGCGGCTGGAAATATTACTATTGCAGTAACGAGCCTGTCTTTTATGCACGCACGACTGCCAACAAGCACGAGGACGTACTGCTGTATGCTCGCGCTAACTGAACGCTATTGTGTGCCTCCCGGTAGCACAGTGGCAAAATTAGCGGCTGAAACGCCGGAGACCCGAGTTCGAGCCCAGCTCTCGCGGCAGATAAAAATGTTTTACTGTCCGCTTCCCCGGGCTCGCGGCCAGTTTTTCTTACATACAGAAAGCTAACTCGCACCACGTGGTGCTCGAGTATTTTTGGACGTCTATACATAAGGAGAGAAAAGACGGTTAAGTCCCGCTGCGGCCGGACCACCGTTAAAACTCTGTTTTTCCTGTCAGTCCCCACTCCTGTGGTTACTGCAGATGTTTTCCACGCAGCCTACGAGCCGGCGAACTCGCCCTCTCGCCTGTTTCCAACTGTAGCCCCTCCAAAGTCCTCCTAGCAGAGGGGGGAAGCGACGGTTAAGTCCCGCCGTGGTCGGACCACCGTCAAAACTCTTCTTCCTGTCAGCCCCCACTCCTGTGGCTGCTGCAGATGGCTCTCACGCAGCAAACGAGCCGGCAAAACTGCCCTCTCGCCTGTCTACAACCGCCGTTTTTATGACGAACCAGAGAAATCACGAAGTTGCCTTTTTTCTGGTTGCACGGCTCACGCCGTATGTGTTTTCAAATGCAGTAAACGTGCCCACTTTTGTGTTCACCCCTGCACCCAAGCACCACAAATCCCGTGTCTCTCACTCACATAAAGCGGCCACCGGCCGCTCGAGTGCTAGAGTTAGGTCACGTGTCCGCTTATTTGCGCCCACGCCTAATCACCACACGCGCTGTCACACAGCCACTCTTAACCGGTCATGTTCCACGCGTAAGAGTTGTGCCCGCTCAAACGCGCTCACACATTTTCGCGAACATTCTGCCCCCGGCGCCATGCGCCGCGCCACACACCATTTGTTCTCCGCCCAAGGTGGCCGGAACGACGAGTGTAAGGCCACACACAAGCCACTCCCTGCTCGAAGCGGCAGAGATACAGTGTGTAGGGCGGCCAGCCATCGCGAGCGATCGGCTGGCCCACAGCACAGAGAGCGCGCGCACTGCGCCCGCCCCTCCTATACAGGCCGTCGAACCCGCAAAGCGCGGCGTTTCGAGCCCGGAGGCCGTTCTATCCCGTGTGGCACACGCGAGAGCGTGGGAAGCCATTCCAGGTGTATCAGAATGGGTGCTGAAAACAGTGAAGCACGGCTACACTCTGCAGTTCGCTCGCCGCCCTCCGCGCTTCTGTGCGCGTACGGAGACGAGAGTGAGCGAGGAAGTAGCACATCTACTTCGAGCGGAGATAGCCACACTGCTGTGCGAAGGGGCTATAGAACCGGTTCCCCATTCTATGAGCGAGTCAGGCTTTTACAGCCGGTATTTTCTCGTGCCAAAAAGGGTTGGGTCGCTCAGACCGATTCTGGATCTGAGGCGTCTGAACAAAGCTCTTATGAGAAGATCGTTCAAGATGCTCACGACCAAGCAGATCCTCGCGCATATTCGCCCGAGAGACTGGCTAATCTCCCTAGATTTGAAAGACGCATATTTTCAAATCAAGATAACGCCGCGTCACAGGCCATTCTTACGATTCGCCTTCGACGGCCAGGCTTATCAATACACCGTCCTTCCGTTCGGCCTGTCACTAGCACCCCGTACATTTACGAAGTGCATGGACGCGGCCCTCGCTCCCCTGAGAAGTCGAGGGATGCGAGTGTTGAACTATCTGGACGATTGGCTCATCCTGGCGCAGTCAGAGGCCGAGCTCCTCGCCCACAGGGCAATGCTGCTCAGCCATCTGGACAGCCTGGGGCTCACGGTCAATTGGACCAAGAGCTCATTAGTGCCCACGCAATCAACCTCATTTCTGGGTTTGAATCTGGACACTGTGGCAATGTCAGCCCGCCTGTCACCCCAACGCGCGCGCCAAGTTCGGCGCATGGATGCGTACTTCCGGCCGGACAAAATCGCACCTCTCAAGCTCTTTCAGAGGATGCTGGGACGTATGGCCTCAGCTGCAGCTGTGCTCCAGCTGGGCTTAATGCGCATGCGCCCGCCGCAATGCTGGTTAAACGCCCGAGTGCCTCACAGAGCCTGGGCGTCCGGAGGCTTCAGGATCAGAGTGACTCAGGGCTGCGTTTCAGCCCTAGAGCCCTGGTTAGTAGCCGACTGGTACCAGCGGGGAGTGACGATGGGAGCCATCTCACACCGCAAGGTCATCTCGACGGACGCCTCCACCACGGGTTGGGGCGCCGTTTTCGAGGGCAGATCGGCCTCGGGCCTCTGGTCGAGCGGGGAAAAGCTCCTACACATAAACTGTTTGGAGATGATAGCGGTAGAGAACGCGCTCAAGCAGTTTCTCCCGCTTATACGAGGACACCACGTGTTGGTCTGGTCGGACAATACCACAGTGGTGCCCTATGTGAACCGGCAGGGCGGTGTCAGGTCCAGGTGTCTGGGCAATCTGACAGAACGCCTGCTCGTGTGGGCACACAGCTCGCTGCGCTCGCTGAGAGCTGCGCACGTACCGGGCCACCTCAATGTGGGCCCGGACAAGCTGTCCAGGGGCCTCATTCTCCCAGGAGAATGGTCCCTGCACCCTCAGACAGTCCAGCTGGTATGGCGCCTATTCGGCAGAGCGGAGCTCGACCTCTTTGCAACAAAAGAGAACGCCCGCTGCCCGAGGTTTCTGTCCAAAAGCGAGGATGCGCTGTCCCAACCTTGGCCCAGCCTCCCGCTGTATGCTTTCCCGCCGATTTCCCTATTGCCCCAGGTCATAGCGAAAATCAGGGAGACGCGCCGCCTGGTGCTCCTTATAGCGCCGCGCTGGGAGAACCAGATTTGGTACCCAGAGCTGGTGAAGCTGTCACATTCACCCCCCTGGCCAGTTCCGCTGAGAGCAGACCTCCTCTCTCAAGCAGGAGGGTCAGTTTGGCATCCCCATCCAGAGCGATGGTCTCTGCATGTATGGGTGACCAACGGATACCCGTTGACCTGCCCGAAGGGGTTATGAACACGATTTCACACTCTAGAGCCCCCTCGACGAGGCGGTTATATAGTTCTAAGTGGCCGGTGTTCACTGAGTGGTGTGTTTCCAAGGGATTGGACCCACAGCAATGTGGGGTCCAGCGGGTGCTCTCCTTCCTCCAAGAGCTTTTGGAACTGGGCAGGTCCCCTTCCACGCTCAAAGTGTATGTGGCGGCTATAGCAGCGTTCGCTCAGACGACGCTAGGTAGCACGCTAGGAAGGAACGAGCTCATCATCCGTTTCCTCAGAGGAGCCAGACGGATGAATCCCCCGCGGCCCCCATCGGTTCCTATATGGGATCTGGCCTTGGTCCTAGAGGCCCTGAAGGCCCATCCTTTTGAACCGCTCGAGACTGTGGAACCAGGGTTCCTTTCGCTAAAAACCGCGTTCCTGATAGCTCTGGCTTCAGTGAAACGCGTGGGGGATCTACACACGCTCTCAGTGAGCCCGACGTGTATGGAGTTCGGTCCTAATGACTCTAAGGTCATTCTCAGACCGAGGCATGGTTATGTCCCCAAAGCGATCGGCACTCCCTTCAGGGCGCAGATTATCTCCCTCTCGGCTCTGCCAGCATCCGATGAGGGGGACGGTGGCAATTTCCTCTGCCCTGTCAGGGCATTGAGGGTTTATGTCACACGCTCCGCCGCCTTCAGGCGTTCTGAGCAGCTATTTGTTTCGTTTGGTGGGCGCACTAAAGGTCTCGCCTCCTCGAAACAGACCCTTTCCAGGTGGATAGTGGACGCGATTGCAACTGCATACGCTTCCAAACACCTGCAGTGCCCGCTAGGTGTCAGAGCACACTCCACCAGAGGCATGGCCTCTTCGTGGGCTTGGGCCAGAGGGATTTCCATCCACGATATCTGTATGGCGGCAGGCTGGGCCTCCCCGTCTACGTTCGTGAGATTTTACAATCTGGAAGTTCCTGCCTTACAGGCGAAAGTGTTACCAGTTCAATAGGGCTGTTGGTCCTGCCCAGTGATTCTGCGCAGACATAGCTCACATACTGGTAGTAAGTTCGGTACTAGGCTCATGTGAATTTGAAGGAGACCGGCGGTGCCGTTTCCTCATTTACGAGACGAGCTGTTGTGAGTTTGAAGGTGACCGGCGGTGCCGTTACCTCACTCATATAATAAAATATTGTGAATTTGAAGGCGACCGGCGTTGCCGTTCCCTCATTCATGAGACAAGGTGTGGTGAATTTGAAGGAGACCGGCAGGTGCCGTTCCCTCATTCATGGGACAGGGTGTTGTAACCACCCGTTGTAACCACCCGTCAGTTCGAATGAAGTGTCTGTAGATGTGGTGGCCCGTTTTCCTTACCGGCCACCCTGCCCGAGCAGTGTTATGGTCCCCGGTTCCCTGGGATACATATGCTGTACGCGAGGCGCGCACGGCGTTGACAATATGTTCCCGTAGCGTAAGGAACTTACGCAATACGAGAGAACCTCTCGTAAGAGAACGATACTCGGTTACTTAACGTAACCTCGGTTCTCTCTAGAAGAGGGAACGAGTATTGCGTTCCTTGCCGTGCGCCCCGCGGGCTTTTACGCTTCAGAACTACGAAAACCGAATATGCAGCCCGTGAGCCCTGCTTATATACACGTGGCCACGCCCCACCTGTAGGCAAATGAAGCCAGGTGGGCGCGAAGCGCCCTCATTGGTCGCCACGTCAGGCGGGCTCACCGATAGGCTGCTGCAGTTGCCAGCAGAGCAGCCAATAGCACGCTGGAATAGCCTGCTATGGTCTGCCAGGCTGCCGCACTGCGTTGACAATGTTACAAAATTAAGGATAATTTTGGGTTTTTCAGAAATCTCGAAGAAAGAATACTTTCCCGTAGCGTAAGGAACTTACGCAATACTCGTTCCCTCTTCTAGAGAGAACCGAGGTTACGTTAAGTAACCGAGTATCGTTTTACAGTAGTTTTACAGTAGTTTTACAGTAGTTTACAGTAACCTTCCTGTAGTTTTACAGTAGTTTCTGTAGTTTACAGTAACCTTCCTGTAGTTTTACAGTAGTTTCTGTAGTTTTACAGTGGTTTCTGTAGTTTTACAGTAGTTTCTGTAGTTTACAGTAGTATTTCTGTAGTTTTACAGTAGTTTCTGTAGTTTTACAGTAGTATTTCTGTAGTTTTACAGTAGTTTCTGTAGTTTTACAGTAGTATTTCTGTAGTTTTACAGTAGTTTCTGTAGTTTTACAGTAGTATTTCTGTAGTTTTACAGTAGTTTCTGTAGTTTTACAGTAGTATTTCTGTAGTTTTACAGTAGTTTCTGTAGTTTTACATTAGTATTTCTGTAGTTTTACAGTAGTTTCTGTAGTTTTACAGTAGTATTTCTGTAGTTTTACAGTAGTTTCTGTAGTTTTACAGTAGTATTTCTGTAGTTTTACAGTAGTTTCTGTAGTTTTACAGTAGTATTTCTGTAGTTTTACAGTAGTTTCTGTAGTTTTACAGTAGTTTCTGTAGTTTTACAGTGGTTTCTGTAGTTTTACAGTAGTTTCTGTAGTTTTACAGTAGTATTTCTGTAGTTTTACAGTAGTTTCTGTAGTTTTACAGTAGTATTTCTGTAGTTTTACAGTAGTTTCTGTAGTTTTACAGTAGTATTTCTGTAGTTTTACAGTAGTTTCTGTAGTTTTACAGTAGTATTTCTGTAGTTTTACAGTAGTTTCTGTAGTTTTACATTAGTATTTCTGTAGTTTTACAGTAGTTTCTGTAGTTTTACAGTAGTATTTCTGTAGTTTTACAGTAGTTTCTGTAGTTTTACAGTAGTATTTCTGTAGTTTTACAGTAGTTTCTGTAGTTTTACAGTAGTATTTCTGTAGTTTTACAGTAGTTTCTGTAGTTTTACAGTAGTATTTCTGTAGTTTTACAGTAGTTTCTGTAGTTTTACAGTAGTATTTCTGTAGTTTTACAGTAGTTTCTGTAGTTTTACAGTAGTATTTCTGTAGTTTTACAGTAGTTTCTGTAGTTTTACAGTAGTATTTCTGTAGTTTTACAGTAGTTTCTGTAGTTTTACAGTAGTTTCTGTAGTTTTACATTAGTATTTCTGTAGTTTTACAGTAGTTTCTGTAGTTTTACAGTAGTTTCTGTAGTTTTACAGTAGTTTCTGTAGTTTTACAGTAGTTTCTGTAGTTTACAGTAGTATTTCTGTAGTTTTACAGTAGTTTCTGTAGTTTTACAGTAGTATTTCTGTAGTTTTACAGTAGTTTCTGTAGTTTTACAGTAGTATTTCTGTAGTTTTACAGTAGTTCCTGTAGTTTTACAGTAGTATTTCTGTAGTTTTACAGTAGTTCCTGTAGTTTTACAGTAGTTTCTGTAGTTTTACAGTGGTTTCTGTAGTTTTACAGTAGTTTCTGTAGTTTACAGTAGTATTTCTGTAGTTTTACAGTAGTTTCTGTAGTTTTACAGTAGTATTTCTGTAGTTTTACAGTAGTTTCTGTAGTTTTACAGTAGTATTTCTGTAGTTTTACAGTAGTTTCTGTAGTTTTACAGTAGTATTTCTGTAGTTTTACAGTAGTTTCTGTAGTTTTACAGTAGTATTTCTGTAGTTTTACAGTAGTTTCTGTAGTTTTACATTAGTATTTCTGTAGTTTTACAGTAGTTTCTGTAGTTTTACAGTAGTATTTCTGTAGTTTTACAGTAGTATTTCTGTAGTTTTACAGTAGTTTCTGTAGTTTTACAGTAGTATTTCTGTAGTTTTACAGTAGTTTCTGTAGTTTTACAGTAGTATTTCTGTAGTTTTACAGTAGTTTCTGTAGTTTTACAGTAGTTTCTGTAGTTTTACAGTGGTTTCTGTAGTTTTACAGTAGTTTCTGTAGTTTTACAGTAGTATCTGTAGTTTTACAGTAGTATTTCTGTAGTTTTACAGTAGTATCTGTAGTTTTACAGTAGTATTTCTGTAGTTTTACAGTAGTATCTGTAGTTTTACAGTAGTATTTCTGTAGTTTTACAGTAGTTTCTGTAGTTTTACAGTAGTATTTCTGTAGTTTTACAGTAGTATCTGTAGTTTTACAGTAGTATTTCTGTAGTTTTACAGTAGTTTCTGTAGTTTTACAGTAGTATTTCTGTAGTTTTACAGTAGTTTCTGTAGTTTTACAGTAGTATCTGTAGTTTTACAGTAGTATTTCTGTAGTTTTACAGTAGTTTCTGTAGTTTTACAGTAGTATTTCTGTAGTTTTACAGTAGTTTCTGTAGTTTTACAGTAGTATTTCTGTAGTTTTACAGTAGTTTCTGTAGTTTTACAGTAGTATTTCTGTAGTTTTACAGTAGTTTCTGTAGTTTTACAGTGGTTTTTACAGTAGTTTTTCCTGTAGTTTTGCGCAGTACCTCTGCTAGCTGGGCTTTGTTGAGTCCAGGTCTGGTCTGGATCTTGTAGTGCCTCTTGTACCGTCTCAGTGTGTTGACCTGCAGCTGGAACAGATCCACCTGTCCGAGAACAAACAGCATCAGTACAGTTACAGTCACACACATTATTACCGCTATCCCAGCATTCCCTGCTGCATCAGGGGCAGCCCACACTACCTGTGGCGTTGGTTACAGAATAATCTTTCCCATAGGGATCTTAAGTTATAAGCCATGAACCAAACTAACCAGGCTGAGATGTGAATCACAACATCACAAACTTTGATTAGAAGCAAAAAATATTGGAAAATTGGACAAAAAGACGAGACAAACTCAATAATCTCTAATGAATATTGTACAGTCTCTAGACTTCACCAGGCTCCTGTAGATAATGTAAAGATCCCAGCAATCCCTGTGTGAGAGTCTGTCCTGCTCGCTTCTGCCTTACATGAACCTTCTGGACCAATCCATCAGTGTGTGTGTGTGTGTGTGTGTGTGTGTGTGTGTGTGTGTGTGTGTGTGTGTCAGCTGAAAGATTACTGAAAGAGTCAGCCATTACAATATAAAACTGAACTTATAAGTGGCAATCATAACTATATGGCTTAAGCTAGAGCTATGACCCAGAACCTTCCCCTCAGGAAACCATATTATCTAACTACTCTTGCACATTCCTACCCAATACAAATCCACACACGAGTCAAAGTCCAGAGTCTAATCCAATATCACGCCGTTTAAAGGGGTCCTATTATGCCCCTTATACAAGATGCAAGTCTCTGATGTCCCCAGAGTGTGTACGTGAAGTTTCAACTTAAAATACCACACAGATCATTTTTATAGCATGTTCAAATTGCCAATTTTAGGGGCGAGCAAAAACACGCCTTTGTGTGTGTCCCTTTAAATGCAAATGAGCTGCTGCTCCCCGCCCCCTTTCAGGAAGAGTAACAACTTTTGAGCAAAACCTGCGCTTTGTATTGTCCCTCACTCACAAAGCTAAAATGGCGGACAGTGTAGAACTCGCTCAGGGCGGGGCTATGCTAATGCGACAGAGTCCATCACCACTCGTGGGCGGGGTTTAAGCACTTGACGTCACATTGCCCAGAATCTGCAAACAGCTTGTTCGGAGTCACTGCTTATGATTTATGAGGATTAATAAAGCACTGGGTGGATTTCTATCATTATAGGGTGGTTGTGTACACACACTACCAACACACAATTATGTTCAAACACCATATTTTGGTAAAACCGGACGAATCTCTAATAAACATCTCATTCACAGAGTGTGCACTTTAATTAGGGCTGTCACGATTCCCCAACTTAGAAAATTCCTCGATTGCAATTTGCCAGCGCTGAGTAACCAGAAAATTACAGGAAGTGGCGCATTCCACAGACGTTTACCATTTACCATCAGCGTCTATAGTACTGGGGATTTTGTAGCACCTCCCATCCAATAAAGAGCAATAATCTGTGCTTTGTTACTTTTAATATGAAATTCATTATTAGATAAAAGTCAAAAATATTATTTTAAAAGACAATAGTGAGAGAAAGTCGAAAATATGACATGCAAAGTCAATTATCAGATAAAATGTTGAAAATGTGATTTTTAAAAGTCCTCATTATTAGATAAAAAGTAACAAATATGATTTTAAATGTCTTCATTGTTAGATGAACAGTCAAAAATATGATTTTAAAAGTCCTCATTATTAGATAAAATGTCAAAAGTATGATTTTAAAACTACTCATTATTAGATAAAATGTCAAAAGTATGATTTTAAAAGTACTCATTATTAGATAAAAAGTAAAAAAATTATTTTAAAAGTCCTCATTATTAGATAAAATGTCAAAAATATGATTTTAAAAGAAAATAAATGTTTATTAGATATTCAGAGATTGGTTTAAATGATATAGATGCGCATTTGCTGAATGTTGACGGTAAATGAGAACGTATTTTAGGCTGATTGTTTGCCTTTCTGTTACAAAAAATATAAAAAGCAAACACTTTACTTTTTCGCGTCCCATTTACTTTCTTTGTTTACCAGTTCTGTCAAACAAAGTATTAGATATGACTGACAGAGATAATCATAAACTAATGGCGGCGGAGAATGTCAGTGAGCGCCGTGTGATCAGCCCGTCAGAATAAAAGTCCCGCTTCCAACACGTCGGCCGATGCCAAATATCAGCCTTGGTGATATATCGGTCAACCACTACTCGATTACCAAAATAATTGTTAGTGACAGCCCTAATTTTAATCCAGCAGTAACATTACAAATCTAAAAAGCCCTGAAAGAAGCCCTTTATAAATGATCCTAGAGCAGGTCTTCCTGCTTGAATGTTGATTATCTCCTCATATCCTCCATTGTTGCGGCTCCTCTCTTCCCAGTCTGTCAGTAACGCTCTGTTTACTTCCTGTCTCTATGAAGCTCCTCCTCCTGAAGAGCACACTGTGCTCTGACTGGTTGGCTGGAGCGGTGTCTTGTGATTGGTGTTTGGGAAATGTCCCACCCCTTACCATAACAGTTTCAACACACGACTAACTAACTCGACCAGACCCCACATCGTTATGCTGCCCATTCATTATTATAATGAGGAATATTGTGACCTGTGTTCCTGAAGAAACTCAAGACTACATTGGAGTTCAGAAACACAGATAGAGAGAAGAACTGGACACACACTGAAGACTGATGTTTAAAAGCGGATGTGGCGCTTCATTACCTCTGGGACTTCGACATCATGGTCAGGTGACTCTCCGCCGTCATCGCTCGTCTTCCTCTTGCGCTTGTTGCGCACGCTCTGGATGAAGTTTTTGTGGAAGTCACAGATGTACAGATGCCGAACCTACATGGGAAAACAGAGTTTCTTTAATACACACTAGACTCAAGAGTGTATTACCAATGAAAAGATGTGTGTGTGTGACTGGTTACTAAAACATCATGAAATATAATTAAACTAGCCTGTAGATTAAAAACATCCTGTAGATCTTGAGCTCCATCTCCTGAATCCCACCTCAAACTGACTTTCACATCAGAGTCTGTCTTTAACTACTACAGGCACTAATATTTAAATTAATCATTAGATGTGACACTTATTGTGTACACACACTGCCATTTATTCCTGAGATCAGAGCTGACTCCAGTCTTCAGAGACCACTTCTAAAAACATTAAACAATCTTACGATCAAAACTTTTGAACGGCAGTGCACATCAAAAATAAGTACAATGTGTTTAATGTGTTCATAATATTAATTTTTGGTCACATGACGTGCTATTGAGGAGGATACGGGTACGGTTAGGGCTGGTTTAAGAGCGAGTTAAAGACAGGGGTGTCCAAACCTTTTTAAAAGGGGGCCAGATTCGATGTTGTGGACACACCTGGGGGACGGTTCCTTTATTTATTTATATATATATATAACATTTTGTTTCTTAGAAACATGACAGATTTGACAAAAGCTTGAGCTGACAGTAGAGTAGCTTGTGATTGGACACATGTACATTTAATATAACAATATCTGTAAAACTTTTTGGTTGATGAAAGTTTTAATGGATGAAATGTAAATATTATTAGTGAGATAGAACTCTATTCTTATTTAAATTAACGAGTACTTAAATCACCACAGGTCAAACCACACTGCTAAACAAGCTTCTCTTACTCAGTATTTCTGTCTTTTTTTCCAGTCCAAATATCTAAACAGTCTTAAATCAAGATGCTTTTACTAAGGAAAATTTATGATTTCTGTGATCACGGCTATAACCTTTGACCCTCCGCTGCTGCTCCTCATGCTTTACGGCTAGTTATTTACTTCATCCGAACGATACGAAACTCGGTAACGGTTTTGGCACTGGCTGGCGAACGCACGACACAATCATGGACATGATCGGAAAACATTCAACCGCCCTGAAAATATAAATCACGTGATGTTCACGCCATTGGAAACTAAGGGAAGTGAATCTCCTCTAGTGGAGGCGTTTGGTACTGCACACACACACACACACACACACACACACACATTCACACACTCTCTCTCTCTGAAAGCTCATTTATTGAGATATCAACCTCACATTTGTTTATGTTTAGATTTATGGCTTTGATTTCCACACAGTTCGAGAGTAAACCATGCTCTGGAAAATAAATATTTAATATAAAACGATCATAATTCACATTTTTCAAACCTTAAAAATGTCATTCATTTTTAAATATCTGGATTGGGACATTTTTGGGATAATATACACAAGTCAACGCTGATCTAGTGGCTTTTTGGATCTTTTAAATCTAAAAACTTACATATTGTACCTTTAAATTTGACTGACGTGAACAGCACGAGAGGATTAAACCTTCAAACCTGTCCTCGAATAACCTTAACAAACCCAGCAGTTATAATATTAATATAAGTGCGGAAGAGTTAAGAGACGCCTCATATAAAGTGGGACTACTTTAATGAAGTGTGAATCCGCGGAGGAGACCCGAACACAGCTGATCATCTGCAGAGTGGAGTTTAGGCCCTGTGTGTGTGTGTGTGTGTGTGTGTGTGTGTGTGTGTGTGTGTGTGTGTGTGTGTGTGCTCACGCTCTTGTCGATGTCCAGCTTGAGCTTCCTCTGGGAGATGCTCTTCTGGATGCGTTTGCTGAAGGAGGCGTTTCCCGCCGAGCGGCCGCAGCGCTCCCCGTCCTCTATCAGACAGCAGCTCTGCCCGAAGAACGGCGGCGCGGGCGGCCCGTCGTGGCTGTCCTCCTCCGTGCTGAACCCGTTCATACCGGGCACTGACGGGCTGAGGTGGCGAGCAGGCGACGCGACGTCAACGCAGCTTACAGCCGAGCTCAGGAGCCGAACGCGCCGCGGATCAACGCACGGAGAATCTGAGGAACACTTCAAATTCGGTTCGCTAAATATCTAGAGCACCCGGACTCGGTCCCGCGCGCAGAACCGAACGTGTCCGCGCGGAAACTGCAGATCTGACGCGCTGCGAACTACCGAGCAACAGTCGAGCTCATTCCAACAATGTACGCCGTACAATGAAACATGTCCTGAGAGAAACCGGAAATCGCAGCTTTGAACTCCCATTGGTTAGTTTCCGACAAAGGCGGGCCTCCGAGCGCGTGTCTTTGGCTAGCGCGCCTGTCACTCAAACTGAGCTTCCTGATCTCGCTGCCATTTGATGACATGAAGAATCGGCTCACTTGTGTGCACTTCAAATCACTCACACACACTTTCCCTCGTTCACTGCTGTAACTCTTATCAAGTGTTATGATATAAAACGACAGCGAGAGTTGTGTTTATAGTAGTTAACGAGACATGTCCTAAAAAGTATAATTTATAGGCTACTTTCGACTGATTGTGCGATAAACGGGTTAGCAACTTTTAAAAGGGAGGAGGGTCCATCTGTTACCGAGGCCCTGCTGGAGACAAACAGCCCATAAGTGCTTTATTCAGGGTACAAGTTACTCACAATGACTGTTAAAATGAGAGATAACAAGGTTAATGTAATCATTAATACACAGTAATGGTCAAAAGATTGATATATTACTAGTTTTAATGAAGTTTAATGCTCAAAGCCTGCATTTGATCAAAAATACAGAAATATTATTAGTTTAAAATAATGTTTTTTTAGGGCTGTCAAAAGATTAATCACATCCAAAATAAAAGTTTGTGTTTACATAATATATGTGTGTGAACTGTGTATAATTAAACACACACAAGCAAGTATATATTTAAGAAAAATGTATTATATTTATATAATATAAATTATATAAATGTATACAGTATATACATGCAAATATTTCTTAAATATATACATGAATATGTATATAAACGTAATAATTATACAGAGTACACACACATATATTATGTAAACACAAACTTTTATTTTGGATGTGATTAATCTTTTGACAGCCCTAGTTTTTTTTATTTAAATACACTTTAAAAATGTAATTTATTCCTGTGATCAAAGCTGAATTGATCATCTTTACTCCACTCTTCAGTGTCACATGATAAATAAAAACAGCATTTACTTAAATTAGACATCTTTTGTAACAATATACACTTTTTTTTTTTTTTTAAAGAATTTAAAACCTCTGAACTGTCCCCGTTCCACAGGTGGGACGCCTGGTGCTCTTTTTTTGATCGCCTTTTTTTCGTATCATATATTTGAGTAATTATCATAAATTAGGGATCATTTGAAAGCTTACAAACTCAAAATTCATCCTGTGGAAACCGTTTTGAAATCGGACATTGGGTTACCATGGAAACGTTACTCTAAATTCTTCTAGTGGGCTCCTCCCCCTAGTGGGCGGTGTCATGTTTCATATTGCAACAATTATTTTAACTACTTTATATTCAAAATCTTTTCCAATCTTGACAAGACGCATATCGTCGGAAAGCTCTGAGTCTCAAGGGTCCATATTTGGTGACTGTTTTGTGATGGAAGTGATATTTGGACAGAAATTTACAGGAAAATGCATTAAAAAAACAATCAATGGAGTGTGTGACACCCGGTGGCTGTTTCTGGTACAGCACCTAAACAACATCTCATGGGGACTTTAATTTTTGTGATATCAACTTCAAATTTGGAACACAAATTGGTTAGACATATGGCTTTGATTTTATAGTAATTTTAGAGTAAATTCTTTTTTGTAAAATAGATATTTTATTTGAAATAAAAAATATTTAGTACAGTATTTTTCATTTACAGTAAATTCAAACTTCCATAACTTTCATACTTATACATATATTTTGAATTATTTTCACTTCAGCAATAATCTGCAGAGTGTCGTCTTTAAAACAAGACCAAACTTTGGTCAAAGCATTCTTGAATTACAGCCCTTTAAGTTTGGAGAGTGCGTGTTCATGTGTATCCTCAAAAAGGGGGGTGACAGTTAAAGGGTTAATACTTTTATTCAGCAAGGATGTTTTAAACTCGCATTGTTACATTTCTATTTTGAATAAATGCTGTTTTTGTGTTTTATTCATCAAAGAAACGTGAAAAAAAGTGTCACAGGTTATAAAACAATATTAATCTGCTTCCAACACTGATGATAAATCATCATATTGGAATGATTTCTGATGGATCATGTGACACTGAAGACTAAAAAGAAATAAATTATATTTCAAAAACTGTAATATTTCACTGTTTTTCCTGTGTGGTATCAAATAAATGAGCATAAGACTTCTTTCAAAAGCATTAAAAATAGTAATGTGTCCAATCTTTTGTCATTCTAAGGCCTAAACTACTCCAAATAACACTAAAGGAGAACCAGATCATGGAACATTAATGATACAAATGAAAATACTACATGCCATCAGAACCGTTTTAATGCATCCGTATTGACAAGCATGTATAAAAATACCAGCATTCCCAAGATTTCCCATCAACCCCGGACTCCAGACACGGCGTCTGACGAACACAAAAGCTGGTCTCCAGACGATTCTGTGCACAAGTACAGCTTTCTGACCCAGAAACGATCATATCAGAGCAATAATTCATCTCTTTACAATCTACAGGACTTACAAAACGGTTAATACTCGAAAATAGGCTCTGGACAAAGAAACATTTAAAAGTGCTTGAGAGATAATCTGCAAAAATATTCAATGGTAAAAACGTGTTCGGAACATATCAAAATTCAGGCTTCACACGAGGATCAAGGCACATGGACTGGATTCAAGTTTAACGTCTGAACACGGCAGCGTCCCGTCCTGTCCGCGCTGGGAACGGGGACAGATCCCGTCACCAATCAGCCGGGTCATTCCACACAGGATCTGCTGATCAATTGCATTGTTGTCGTTACTGTACAAAATCATGGAAACAGGACAGACCATCTTAGATTTTCCCTAACAAAACACATGTACTTGCAATTAAATTTGCATCATTATAGTTAACAGCCTTCAAGTTTTGGTAATAAAACATTACCTCCAATAAAAAAATACAACAGAGAGAAGATGGATGATCAAGCACTGTTAAGTCTCTGGAATGACCCGTTAGAACGGCCAAATAACGAGCGTTCAATGTTTACAGGGGACAGTCAGATGTGCATTTCCTGAAGGAGTGTTTGCAAGGCAGCGCAATCGTGTTCACGCTGTGACTGAAGAGCTGCGTCAAGATCAACAGATTAAACAGATGCGAGAATCAGTCCAGTCACAACTCGGTAGGGATGCACCGATAACCGATATATCGGCCAATAAATCTAAATCTCCATATCAAATTTTCTGAGCTTGAGGCAAACAAATACTTTATAAAACCTTGACTGGCCATTTTAACCGATACCGATAACTTTTTATATTTGGAAGCCGATAACCGATATATCGGCCAATAAAATCTAATAATCCATATCAAATTTTCCAAACATGATTACAAAAACAAATACAGAGGAAAACTGCTTCTGTATTAAAACCTTAACTGGAAATTATAGCCGGTGTGTAACCGATTTAACCGATACGAGAACTCTTTATATTTGAAAGCCGATAACCGATATATTGGCCAATAAAATCTAATAATCCATATCAAATTTTCCAAACATGATTACAAAAACAAATACAGAGGAAAACTGCTTCTGTATTAAAACCTTAACTGGAAATTATAGCCGGTGTGTAACCGATTTAACCGATACGAGAACTCTTTATATTTGAAAGCCGATAACCGATATATTGGCCAATAAAATCTAATAATCCATATCAAATTTTCCAAACATGATTACAAAAACAAATACAGAGGAAAACTGCTTCTGTATTAAAACCTTAACTGGAAATTATAGCCGGTGTGTAACCGATTTAACCGATACGAGAACTCTTTATATTTGAAAGCCGATAACCGATATATTGGCCAATAAAATCTAATAATCCATATCAAATTTTCCAAACATGATTACAAAAACAAATACAGAGGAAAACTGCTTCTGTATTAAAACCTTAACTGGAAATTATAACCGGTGTGTAACCGAATTAACCGATACGAGAACTCTTTATATTTGAAAGCCGATAACCGATATATCGGCCGATCAATCTAAATATCCATATCAAATATTCTGAACCCGACTACAAAAACAAATGGCAAACATACAACGTAAAACTGCTTTTATAAAACCTTATCTGGACATTTTAACCGATACGATATATCTATATATTTGGAAGCCGATAACCGATATATATGGGCCGATAAATCTAAATATCCATATCAAATATTCCGATCCTGATTACAAAAACAAATACAGCGGACAACTACTTTTATAAAACCGTAACTGGAAACTGTAACCGATATGTACATTTTAACCGATACAAAACTGATAACTCTGTATGGAAGTCAAAAACCGATATACTGGCCAATAAAATCTAAATCTCCATTTCAAATTTTCTGAGCCTGAGGCAAACAAATACAGCGTAAAACTGCTTTTATAAAACCTTAACTGGACATTATAACCGATGTCAATTTTAACCGATACGATAAATCTTTATAATTGGAAGCCGATAACCGATATATCGGCCGATAAATCTAAATATCCAGATCAAATATTCTGAACCTGACTACAAAAACAAAAGACAAACAAATACAGCGGAAAACTACTTTTGTATTAAAACCTTAACTGGAAATTGTAACCGATATGTCAATTTTAACCGATACAATACTGATAACTCTGTATGGAAGTCAAAAACCGATATACTGGCCAATAAAATCTAAATCTCCATATAAATTTTTTTGAGCCTTATTGAGCGTTATTGAACTGCTTATCAATAACGGATATACTGGCCAATAAAATCTAAATCTCAAGAACATATTTTTCTGAGTCTGAGGCAAACAAATACAGCGTATAACGGCTTTTGTATTAAAACCTTAACTGGAAATTGTAACCGATATGTCAATTTGAACTGATATCGATAAATTTATATTTGGAAGCTGATAATCGATATATCGGCCGATAAATCTAGTTCTCCATATAACATTTTCTGAGCCTGAGGCAAATAAATACAGCGTAAAACTGTTTTTATAAAACCGTAACTGGAAATTATAACCGGTGTGTAAATTTTTACAGATAAGAGAACTCTATATTTGGAAGCCGATAACCGATATATCGGTCGATAAATCTAAATATCCATATAAAATATTCTGAACCTGTCTACAAAAACAAATACAGCGGACAACTGCTTTTATTTTTAAACTTTACCTGGAAACTGTAACTGATAAGTAAATTCGAACGGATACCGATAACTTTATATTTGGAAGCCGATAACCAATATACTGGCCAATAAAATCACTAACATTTTCTGAGTCTGAGGCAAACAAATACAGCATAAAACTGCTTTAAATTTTAAAACCTTACTGCAGAAAATGACTAGATCTTTCTTTTCCCTACTTTGAACCAGTTAAATATTTCTAAACTTTTAAAAACTAATTTTGCATCCCTTTCGACATCGCCTTTTCTCAAGCGTAAACTCAACTCGACCTTCATTTACAGAGCACGATTAAACACAGCAGGAGTGGATTTACAGTACCTAACCCTAAAACCGTATGTCTATATTTAACACTGAGTCAAAAGCCAAGGAATACAAATGTGTTTTTAAAGCATATTTAAAAACGCCAAGCAGCTTAAATGTCAGTGTGGGTTTGCACGTAATTTAACTCTCGGCCAAAGTGCGCACATAAAGCCGCCTCACAGCATTAAACCAAGTCTTTTTCGCTGCTTATAGCACTTAAACACTCAAACACACAGAATAATAAAAGTGCTGGTCTCAGCGAGTACTCACGTAAACACAGTCAGTTCTGTTTTCAGTGAACATAAACAGTTGAGAAAGAAAACACGCGTGTATCAGTGTATTGGATCCGTGCGTCAGCTCTTAAAGTGACAGCAGCCTAATAAACTACCACATTATGAGATATCTATATGGGAGTTTTTCCTCATGGTATCGATGTTAAAATTGTGGCCAGTGAAAATGATGAGCGGCTATTAACTTTGGAAAACCACTAGCCACAGTGACCGGCGAGCAGAAACGTTAACGTCAAGCCCTGATTACAATCGTCATCCATCAAAACTTTACGACTGGTTTGTTTTATCCAACCGAGAGATGTAGTTGGCCGTTTTGATTCACCGTTCAATCTGCGAAACAGCTGAAATGGTAAACTTTGGCTATTTTGAAACTGGTCTATAATTGTTGTGTCAAGGAACTTGACAAACTAGGAATCAGGAGCTGTTGAATGTGTATTTGCTCCTTAAAAAAAAAACGGAGAAATCCTCACAGGACTCTTGAGTAGCATCCAGAAAACAGAAGAAAAATTAATACAAAAAAACTTAACTGGACATTATAACCGATGTCAATTTTAACCGATACGATAAATCTTTATAATTGTAAGCCGATAACCGATATAATTGTATAAACCGATATAATATGTAAATTTTAACCGATACAATACCGATAACTCTGTATGAAAAAACTGAGAAATCCTCACAGGACTCTTGAGTAGCATCCAGAAAACAGAAGAAAAATGAGTTATGATAATGCCACGTCAAATCCCTCATGCCCAGATGTGTGTTCGACCAGAGGAAATCCATAATTTAATGGCATAAAAATGAACATTTATGGGCCAATACCAATCAAACGGTGCATCCCTATAACCCTCCAAATATAGTGACATCATTCCAACCTTTCGTTAAAAACAGATTGCACATCTAATCCCGCAATATCTCAGGAACATCGATCATGTGCAGCCTTGCAAACATCCCGCTCCGTCCGACCCGCTCTCTCTCGACGGTGGTGTTTGTTTTAGCAGCAGGGGTGGAGGTGAGCACTAACATAAAGAAGCAGACGTGTGGACGGCGCTCGGGTCTCTAGAGTGCAGACGGTCAGTTTTCAGACGCACACATCAGTTCAGTAAAGGCACCTCTTCATGTGAGCTTCGACCGTCCATGATTACGAAGCTTTGACCCGCGCTGGAGGATCCTCCAGTTCCCGGTGTTACGCGTTATGATCGCGGTTGAAAGAGTCCAACACGGTGGCGTTAGTGTTCTCGAACAGCCACTGCTGACCGGGTGATGTGGAGTCACAGGAGTTCATGAAGATCTTCTTCTGTGCGGCGTTAGAGTCGACGCAGCTGTTACTGATGGGGTGATAGATGCTCTTATCCTGTCAACACACACACACACACACACACATATTATAGTTTGCTCATAGCACCTTCATCCTTATGTGGCGTTCACACCGGACGCGAATAAATCGCACTATTTGCGCTTGAACATTTTGAGTTTACTCGCTTCATTCGCGCGTGACACAACAGACGCGAATCCACCTCATGGGCGGGGCTTCTGCCAGCAGCTCGTCTCGTTGAGATATGACTGACATGGGCTGTGTTTACACGTCTTTTTTTATAAAAATTCTACTGTTAATGTGTGACAAAACTTAGTTTTAAGAATTTGTCAGGCGTTAATGTAGTTGTTTAAAGCTCAAATCTGTGGTTTCTAAAGAGAGCTCCTCTCTGAACATGTGATCTGGTGTGTGTGGAGCTGAACATGTGATCTGGTGTGTGTGGAGCTGAACATGTGATCTGGTGTGTGTGGAGCTGAACATGTGATCTGGTGTGTGTGGAGCTGAACATGTGATCTGGTGTGTGTGGAGCTGAACATGTGATCTGGTGTGTGTGGAGTTGAACACGTGATCTGGTGTGTGTGGAGTTGAACATGTGATCTGGTGTGTGTGGAGTTGAACACGTGATCTGGTGTGTGTGGAGTTGAACATGTGATCTGGTGTGTGTGGAGTTGAACACGTGATCTGGTGTGTGTGGAGTTGAACACGTGATCTGGTGTGTGTGGAGTTGAACATGTGATCTGGTGTGTGTGGAGTTGAACATGTGATCTGGTGTGTGTGGAGCTGAACATGTGATCTGGTGTGTGTGGAGTTGAACATGTGATCTGGTGTGTGTGGAGTTGAACACGTGATCTGGTGTGTGTGGAGCTGAACACGTGATCTGGTGTGTGTGGAGTTGAACACGTGATCTGGTGTGTGTGGAGTTGAACACGTGATCTGGTGTGTGTGGAGTTGAACACGTGATCTGGTGTGTGTGGAGCTGAACACGTGATCTGGTGTGTGTGGAGCTGAACACGTGATCTGGTGTGTGTGGAGTTGAACACGTGATCTGGTGTGTGTGGAGTTGAACATGTGATCTGGTGTGTGTGGAGCTGAACATGTGATCTGGTGTGTGTGGAGCTGAACATGTGATCTGGTGTGTGTGGAGTTGAACATGTGATCTGGTGTGTGTGGAGTTGAACATGTGATCTGGTGTGTGTGGAGTTGAACATGTGATCTGGTGTGTGTGGAGTTGAACATGTGATCTGGTGTGTGTGGAGTTGAACATGTGATCTGGTGTGTGTGCAGTTGAACATGTGATCTGGTGTGTGTGGAGCTGAACATGTGATCTGGTGTGTGTGGAGTTGAACATGTGATCTGGTGTGTGTGGAGTTGAACATGTGATCTGGTGTGTGTGGAGTTGAACATGTGATCTGGTGTGTGTGGAGTTGAACATGTGATCTGGTGTGTGTGGAGTTGAACATGTGATCTGGTGTGTGTGCAGTTGAACATGTGATCTGGTGTGTGTGCAGTTGAACATGTGATCTGGTGTGTGTGGAGTTGAACATGTGATCTGGTGTGTGTGGAGTTGAACATGTGATCTGGTGTGTGTGGAGTTGAACATGTGATCTGGTGTGTGTGGAGCTGAACATGTGATCTGGTGTGTGTGGAGCTGAACATGTGATCTGGTGTGTGTGGAGTTGAACATGTGATCTGGTGTGTGTGGAGTTGAACATGTGATCTGGTGTGTGTGGAGCTGAACATGTGATCTGGTGTGTGTGGAGTTGAACATGTGATCTGGTGTGTGTGGAGTTGAACATGTGATCTGGTGTGTGTGGAGTTGAACATGTGATCTGGTGTGTGTGGAGTTGAACATGTGATCTGGTGTGTGTGGAGTTGAACATGTGATCTGGTGTGTGTGGAGTTGAACATGTGATCTGGTGTGTGTGCAGTTGAACATGTGATCTGGTGTGTGTGGAGCTGAACATGTGATCTGGTGTGTGTGCAGTTGAACATGTGATCTGGTGTGTGTGGAGTTGAACATGTGATCTGGTGTGTGTGGAGTTGAACATGTGATCTGGTGTGTGTGGAGCTGAACATGTGATCTGGTGTGTGTGGAGTTGAACATGTGATCTGGTGTGTGTGGAGTTGAACATGTGATCTGGTGTGTGTGGAGTTGAACATGTGATCTGGTGTGTGTGGAGTTGAACATGTGATCTGGTGTGTGTGGAGCTGAACATGTGATCTGGTGTGTGTGGAGCTGAACATGTGATCTGGTGTGTGTGGAGTTGAACATGTGATCTGGTGTGTGTGGAGTTGAACATGTGATCTGGTGTGTGTGGAGTTGAACATGTGATCTGGTGTGTGTGGAGCTGAACATGTGATCTGGTGTGTGTGGAGTTGAACATGTGATCTGGTGTGTGTGGAGTTGAACATGTGATCTGGTGTGTGTGGAGCTGAACATGTGATCTGGTGTGTGTGGAGTTGAACATGTGATCTGGTGTGTGTGGAGCTGAACATGTGATCTGGTGTGTGTGGAGTTGAACATGTGATCTGGTGTGTGTGGAGTTGAACATGTGATCTGGTGTGTGTGGAGTTGAACATGTGATCTGGTGTGTGTGGAGTTGAACATGTGATCTGGTGTGTGTGGAGCTGAACATGTGATCTGGTGTGTGTGGAGCTGAACATGTGATCTGGTGTGTGTGGAGCTGAACATGTGATCTGGTGTGTGTGGAGCTGAACATGTGATCTGGTGTGTGTGGAGTTGAACATGTGATCTGGTGTGTGTGGAGTTGAACATGTGATCTGGTGTGTGTGGAGTTGAACATGTGATCTGGTGTGTGTGGAGTTGAACATGTGATCTGGTGTGTGTGGAGTTGAACATGTGATCTGGTGTGTGTGGAGTTGAACATGTGATCTGGTGTGTGTGGAGTTGAACATGTGATCTGGTGTGTGTGGAGTTGTGAGCTCCAGTGGATCAGGTGCTCAGCGCTCATTAATCCCGGCGAGAGCAGCCTTTCCTCGGCCAGTCCTTCAGCCGCCGGTTATGATAAGGGGGCGGGACATTCTGATGTTTCTGTCTCCACTAGAGCAGGTTTTCTGAGATTATCTCCTCATATCCTCCATTGTTGCGGCTCCTCTCTTCCCAGTCTGTCAGTAACGCTCTGTTTACTTTCTGTCTCTATGAAGCCCCTCCTCCTGAAGAGCACACTGTGCTCTGATTGGTCGGCTGGAGCGGTGTCTTGTGATTGGTGTTTGGGAAATGTCCCGCCCCTTACAATAACAGTTTCAACACACGACTAACTAACTCAACCAGACCCCACATCGTTATGCTGCCCATTAATTATTATAATGAGGAATATTGTGACGTGTGTTCCTGAAGAAACTCAAAACTACAATGGAGTTCAGAAACACTGATAGAGAGAAGAACTGGAGCTTTTTCATGCTCAAACACATGGGCGTCGGAACCATTGTATGTGGGTGGGACAAGACCCACCCACTTTTTACGATCAATGATATTGGACCCACTCACTTTTACCATCTCTAATTCAGCACATGTCTGTTTACTTACCCCTAACCCTTATTATTAAACATGTTAGATGCTTTATTTACACTTTTCTAATATTTTCTTCATTTAAAAAACAAAACAAAAATGCCTTTCCGACCTGATATGTGAAGGGAAAATGGAGCGAGTTCGGCAAAAGGCGGATTCGAACCGCAGGTATATTTGCGTCAAAACTTGATGTCATGCGTCTTACCACTACACTATTGCCACTCTCAGTGATAACGCGATTTCCATTTTGTCTTTCCCAACCAGACTTTTAGCAAACAAAGCCGTATATTTGCACAGTACTTAATATAAATGGCATCTAGGCTCCAGTCATTTTCTAGAGAGAGGACCCACCAACATTTTTTTTGCTTCAGACGCCCATGCTCAAACATCAAGATCTGGAGATAAAGAGGAAATACCTTCCTGTAGGCCCAGAGCTGGTTGCCCTTCATCCCATGGCAGTCGTAGAGCGTAACGGGGCTGTTGTGCGACACGGCGTCGAAGCAGACCTTCTTAGTGTGCAGCGGGTCTCCCACCCGTATATCTTCTCTCCAACCGAACGTGAAGACCTGCGAAACATCCAAACTCATATCATCCACTCATCAAGACGCTCAGCAGCTCAGGTCATTTCTAACGGGTGAACCTCACCTGACCGTGGCTCCAGCTGGGCTCGCCCCGCTCCTTCAGGCATTTCTCCAGGCGGATCGGGGAGCCCGAGGAAAAGTGCTTGCTCTCCATGCAGAGGCCGGTGCCGACGCTCCGCAGCTGGAAGACACACACACACACACACACACAGTGTCACAGCACACATGGACTCAAACGGCCACTGTATCACTCTCTGGGGATTCATTCATATACATGTTTATTTCAGTCCTTTCTTTCACGTTTAATCCCTATATTCGCATTAGAGACGCTTTTATTTACATTTTGGCTGATATAGATAACCGACATATTGACCCAAAAAATCTAAATACGCATTTTTATATAATTTTTTAGAGCAATTCAGCACCATCACAGTGAACAGCATCATTTATTTCTGTTACAGCAGAAAAATCAATGTAGAGCATATACACCAATCAGGCATAACAGGTGAAGTGAGTAACACTGATGATCAGTTAGTGGGTGGGGTATATTAGGCAGCAAGTGAACATGTTGTCCTCAGAGTTGATGTGTTAGAAGCAGGAGAAATGGGCAAGTGTAAGGATTTGAGCGAGTTTGGCCAGATTGTGACGGCTAGACGACTGGGTCAGAGCATCTCCAGAACTGCATCTCTTGTGGGGTGTTCCCGGTCTGCAGTGGTCAGTCTCTATCAAAAGTGAAGGACCAGTGGAGAACCGGCCACAGGGTCATGGGCGGCCGAGGCTCATTGATGCCCGTGTGGAGCGAAGGCTGGCCCGTGTGGTCCGATCAAACAGACGAGCTACTGGAGCTCAAACTGCTCCAGAAGTTAATGCTGGTTCTGATAGAAAGGGCTCAGAACACACAGAGCATCTCAGTTTGAGGAGTATGGGGCGGCACAGCCGCTGACCAGTCAGGGTGCCCATGCTGACCCCTGTCCACCGCCCAAAGCACCAACAGTGGCACGTGAGCATCAGGACCAACACAATATTAGGAAGGTGGTCATAATGCCTGATCGGTGTATAATCTTACTTGTCAAAATAACGATTCATTAAAGCGCTTTTGATCTTTGAACTGAATTGCTCTGTTGTATTCTAATCAATTAGGCGTGCCGTCACAATGATCAGCTACACCCCCATCTCGTCTTTTGATTTAGTATGAGATGAGCCGTGTTTAGGCCGTACCTCCCCCCAGGCGGCGGCGGGCGGCTCCACCGGCGGATAGTGTTTGGGCAGATCCCACGCCACCTCCGTCATGAACCACTTGAAGCTCTTGCAGTTCAGCCGGTTCCTCAGGTCCTTCTGCGCCGCCACGTCTCCGGCCGAGAGATGCCGATACTCCGGCCTCCGCTGGTAGATGAACTCCGCGTACTCGTCCATCCACACCTCGGCCACGCGCTTCAGGTTCTACGAGAGATTCATCATGATGATGCTCATACAGGACAGACTGACTGACTGCAGGAATAATCAACAGATAGTCTATAGTCCAGGGATGGGCAACTCCAGTCCTCGAGGGCCACTGTCCTGCAGAGTTTAGCTCCAACCCTAATCAAACACACCTGAACCAGCTAATCAATGTCTTCAGGATTACTAGAAGGCTACAGGCAGGTGAGTTTTATCAGGGTTGGAGCTAAACTTTGCAGGACAGTGGCCCTCGAGGACTGGAGTTGCCCATCCCTGGTATAGTCACTTGGCACTCTTTTTTATTGCCTTATCAAATCTCACAGGAACCTCAGTTTTTGGGATTAGGTTCGGACGTGGCATTTTCATGTGACATCAGAACATTATATGTGACCTATGCTGGCAAAATGAGTCGCAATGAGCAAATAATAATAATAAAAAAACTTCAAAATGAATATATTTTTGTGATAACCTCAAAATCCACGTTTCACTGGTTTTGCCTGTAGCTCGACATTATCCCGTGTGCATTCACACTCATTTAGCAGCACGTGTCACATGTGATGTGAATCAGTTCAGTGATGGATCTGACGCTCACCTTGGCCAGACTCACTCCTCCCGGAACTTTATAAGGCACGTACTTCCTGTATATGTGACCCACCCGTGAGCAGGGGATGTCCTCCATACGGCCGCCACACATCCACACCTACAACACCATAAGAAATAATACAATATGTTATATAATATAATTAATATATATATATATATATATATATATATATATATATATATATATATATATATATATATATATATATATATATATATATATATATATATATATATATATATATATATACACATACACACACATATATATATATATACACTCCCCTAAAGGATTATTAGGAGCAGCACTAATACTGTGTTTGACCCTTTGGCCTTCAGAACTGCCTTAATTCTACGTGGCATTGATTCAACAAGGAGCTGAAAGCATTCTTTAGAAATGTTGGCCCATATTGATAGGATAGCATCTTGCAGTTGATGGAGATTTGTGGGATGCACATCCAGGGCACGAAGCTCCCGTTCCACCACATCCCAAAGATGCTCTATTGGGTTGAGATCTGGGGACTGTGGGACGGCCATTTTAGTCCAGTGAACTCATTGTCATGTTCAAGAAACCAGTTTGAAATGATTGGAGCTTTGTGACATGGGGCATTATCCTGCTGGAAGTAGCCATCAGAGGATGGGCACATGCTGGTCATAAAGGGATGGACATGGTCAGAAACAATGCTCAGGTAGGCCGTGGCATTTAAACCATGCCCAATTGGCACTAAGGGGCCTAAAGTGTGCCAAGAAAACATCCCCCACACCATTACACCACCACCACCAGCCTGCACAGTGGTAACAAGGCATGATGGATCCATGTTCTCATTCTGTTTACGCCAAATTCTGACTCTACCATCTGAATGTCTCAACAGAAATCCAGACTCATCAGACCAGGCAACATTTTTCCAGTCTTCAACTGTCCAATTTTGGTGAACTCGTGCAAATTGTAGCCTCTTTTTCCTATTTGTAGTGGAGATGAGTGGTACCCGGTGGGGTCTTCTGCTGTTGTAGCCCATCCGCCTCAAGGTTGTGTGTGTTGTGGCTTCACAAATGCTTTGCTGCATACCTCGGTTGTAACGAGTGCTTATTTCAGTCAAAGTTGCTCTTCTATCAGCTTGAATCAGTCGGCCCATTCTCCTCTGACCTCTAGCATCAACAAGGCATTTTGGCCCACAGGACTGCCCCATACTGGATGTGTTTCCCTTTTCACACCATTCTTTGTAAACCCTAGAAATGGTTGTGCGTGAAAATCCCAGTAACTGAGCAGATTGTGAAATACTCAGACCGGCCCGTCTGGCACCAACAACCATGCCACGCTCAAAATTGCTTAAATCCCCTTTCTTTCCCATTCCGACATTCAGTTTGGAGTTCAGGAGATTGTCTTGACCAGGACCACACCCCTAAATGCATTGAAGCAACTGCCATGTGATTGGTTGATTAGATAATTGCATTAATGAGAAATTGAACAGGTGTTCCTAATAATCCTTTAGGTGAGTGTATAACATAACATTATAATATAATATAATATATAGTATGTATAATATAACTTAATTTAATATAATATATAATATAATATAATGTAATAAATGTAATGTAATTAGTATAATACAATATCATTAATATAATTTAATATAATATAATATAATATAGTCTGATTAAACCCATAATCCTTAATTTCGTATGAAGGACTTTATAACAATTATTGTGGTCTCAAATAATTATGACTAGATTGAATAACCACAATCAATAATCTCGACAAGCCTCATTATTTCCACAATCATGAAAGGGAGGTTTCGCTGGTGTTTTCTTCTCTAGTGTGCCGTATATCGAGTGAATCGCTTCTCAAACAAGAACAAATGTAGGGCGGGGCTTGATTGTGTCTGTGGGGAATTGATTGGATGGTTGTGGTTTGCTATTGGTGGATCTCATGTGAGTGACAGGTGGCCCCGCCCTCGTCACCAGAGAAGAGATGAAGTTATTCTGATTATTAACACAATCATGATGTGCACCCATAAATCAGAATCAACACTGCAATATTCCACACGATTCTGATGTTAACAGCTGATCAACTTTCTCAATATGCCATTGATGTTGATTGTGGAGCAGCTTGGGAAATACTGTGGGTTTTCTTGAAGCCACAAGGTGTCACTATATCTGAGATTATTGTGAATGTTGTGACACGACTAAAGAAAACGTGTTGAGTTGATGTGTATGGTGTTGATAAGGGGAAGCTGAGGTGGACCAATCAAAGCGCTCGTCCCTTAGATAGTCTCAGTAAAGCTGGAGCACAGTCTTAAAGTCAGCATGAGGTCAAATCCTTATGCAATATTGCAGTGTTATTCCAAATGATTTATATGTGCACATCCGTCGTGATGGGAAGCCAATTAAAAACACTGGCCAATCAGAGGCCTTTAAATGAGTCATGACTGGCTTCATCAGTCAGTGGTCAGGATTAGGGATGGGCATTTCAAGCAAAAATAATATTCGAAGATCGCTGGGAATTATTCGATTTTTATTCGAAAATCGCAACTCCTCCCCCGCATGCACGCATGTGAAGGTTACACGCATATAAACAGAGAGAGAGAGAGGGAGAGAGACCATTTACACTCTCAATCTGTATGATAACAAACTGTTTAATTCATTAGGGAATAGGCTATATCAACTCAAGCCATATAATTATTGTAACACGCTGAAACATATGACTGTTATTAGACATCGCCCCAAGTTACCGCAACCGTTAAATGCCTAAAGTCTACAGTGTGTGCGTGAGGCGATGTGTTCTTCTTCTGCTGTCTCAGGGTGTTTTTACTCTGGCAGTTTAGTCTGAAATGGAGCATGGTTCGCATGAAACATTGCTAATGTGAAAGCTTTCATACAGAGCTTGGTGTGCACTGAGGTACCGAACCCGAGAACACACAACCGGAGTTCGGTTGCTCTCGGAGCTGTGGCGCGATTCACGTGAATGTGAAACAACACTCGGGTGTGCACTTGTTCAGGAAGAAAAGTAACCAGCACACGCGTTTTAGCCGATTGCAATGTCATTAGTTCAATAACATACACGTAAGTGATGATAGTGTTGATGATGTACCTGAGATACGATCGCGAGAGCGAGCCTGCAGTGTATTCACACACACAGTGCCATCAGGGCAGCAGATTAATGGCCATTCACGTCTCCTCAAAAGAGTCTGTTTGCAAGCAGCAAAGCCGCCTTCGAGCGACACATATACGGTAAACCCAAGTTTTGTTTACTCAGCTGCACATAATAGCACCAAATTAATTTAAAAAAGCCCAATATATTTGACCCGCGTTCTGTTTCCTATCATGCCCGTGCACTTTGTGATGACGTTAGATGAACGCAAATGCACTAGGGTTCAAGTTGAGTGTGAAACCAGACCAACACTGCGGAAGCAGAGGGAAGAATCAGCTCGGACCGCAGCAAACCTGCCCAGTATAAAACACCCTGAGAGCTGACTGACTGCTTTAGGTGCGTTATTGGCAGCGCCACCACACCGCGTCACCACCACGCGTCACCACCACACCGAAAACATGGGGATTTTTTTGAGGACGATAATCGCACAAACTATTCGATAGTCTATAATTAAATCAACTATCGAATATTCGAAAATCGCGACCCATCCCTAGTCAGGATACAGAAGAAAATTCACATGGACGAACGTAAAAGCATATTTTAGACACATTACCTTGAATGAAATCTCATACTGCTCTCCTCCCCAGATCTCCAGGCCCGTGTCATATCCTCCCAGCTCCCAGAACCACTTCCTGTCCACTGCGAACAGACCGCCTGCCATCACAGGAGACCTTACAGAGAAGAAGAGAAGACACACACTCGATCTCTGTGTAAAACTCCAGCTGCACGTGCAGGGGAAACACAGATATTCAAATACTGTTATTCAGATTGTGAATCGCTGAACCTGTCAATCACTTCAGCTTCAAAGCTCTGTTATAATCAATAAAGCTTATATATTTTCAATCACCAGCTGAATGAAAATGCAGTTTCACTTTCTGACAGAAGGTGGCGCTCATGGAACAGCAGAAGTATAGAGGTCACCCTGGTGAGTAACTCTAGCACTTTTTAGAAATGCGATGAGTTTGCACGTATGACATGAACCCATAAAGTCATCAACAGTACATCAATAAAATGCATTATCCAACAGACTTTAAGACGTGTAGGGACTCACTCGAAAGGGTTGCTGGGGTCAGAGCTCTCCAGCTGAGGTGGAATAGGGATGCGTTTGTAGTACATCTCCCAGTCGAACGCGCCTCGCATCGCATCGCCGGCCTGCGTCTCGTAACCGAAGTTATCGTGGTCGATCACGTCGATCATAGGGCACACGATTGTTTTGCGGTTCTGAGCGATGCGATCTGAAGGAGGAAAGACAACTGATGATCCCCTGCGGTCTAACCAGCGTTCAGTGGACAGGCGTTGGTCTTACCCAGCAGCGGAGGCAGCCAGTTGACGTTGGCCTCGCAGTGGGAGTCCAGAAACGTGATGACGTCACCCTTGGCGGCGGCGGCGCCCAGCAGTCTCGTCCTGATCAGACCCTCACGCTTCTTCGTGCGCAGGATCCGCACCTTGGGCAACCGCACCATGTACTCCTCCAGAGGGGCCTTCAGGTGCTCTAGGAGGAACAGAGGACCGAATGAGACCCGACAGCTCCGAACACAACACTACAGTCTCCCTCTTACACAAGCATTTCAGCAAAACACACGCCACAGAAAATCAATGTAGCTCAGAGCTTTCATTGGCCTTTCACATTCTCACCAATCATGTGGCACAAGAGGGCGTCAGCCCTGAGGGGGTTTGTCGGATCGGGGCGTCGGCCCTGAGGGGGTTTGTCAGATCGGGGCGTCGGCCCTGAGGGCGTTTGTCGGATCAGGGAGTCGGCCCTGAGGGCGTTTGTCGGATCGGGGAGTCGGCCCTGAGGGGGTTTGTCGGATCGGGGAGTCGGCCCTGAGGGGGTTTGTCGGATCGGGGAGTCGGCCCTGAGGGGGTTTGTCGGATCGGGGAGTCGGCCCTGAGGGGGTTTGTCGGATCAGGGAGTCGGCCCTGAGGGGGTTTGTCGGATCAGGGAGTCGGCCCTGAGGGGGTTTGTCGGATCAGGGAGTCGGCCCTGAGGGGGTTTGTCGGATCAGGGAGTCGGCCCTGAGGGGGTTTGTCGGATCAGGGAGTCGGCCCTGAGGGGGTTTGTCGGATCAGGGAGTCGGCCCTGAGGGCGTTTGTCGGATCGGGGAGTCGGCCCTGAGGGGGTTTGTCGGATCGGGAGTCGGCCCTGAGGGCGTTTGTCAGATCGGGGCGTCGGCCCTGAGGGGGTTTGTCGGATCGGGAGTCGGCCCTGAGGGCGTTTGTCAGATCGGGGAGTCGGCCCTGAGGGCGTTTGTCGGATCGGGGAGTCGGCCCTGAGGGGGTTTGTCGGATCGGGAGTCGGCCCTGAGGGCGTTTGTCGGATCGGGGCGTCGGCCCTGAGGGGGTTTGTCGGATCGGGGAGTCGGCCCTGAGGGGGTTTGTCGGATCGGGAGTCGGCCCTGAGGGGGTTTGTCGGATCGGGCGTCGGCCCTGAGGGGGTTTGTCGGATCGGGGAGTCGGCCCTGAGGGGGTTTGTCGGATCGGGAGTCGGCCCTGAGGGCGTTTGTCAGATCGGGGCGTCGGCCCTGAGGGGGTTTGTCGGATCGGGAGTCGGCCCTGAGGGCGTTTGTCAGATCGGGGAGTCGGCCCTGAGGGCGTTTGTCGGATCGGGGAGTCGGCCCTGAGGGGGTTTGTCGGATCGGGAGTCGGCCCTGAGGGCGTTTGTCAGATCGGGGCGTCGGCCCTGAGGGGGTTTGTCGGATCGGGAGTCGGCCCTGAGGGCGTTTGTCAGATCGGGGCGTCGGCCCTGAGGGGGTTTGTCGGATCGGGAGTCGGCCCTGAGGGCGTTTGTCAGATCGGGGAGTCGGCCCTGAGGGGGTTTGTCGGATCGGGGAGTCGGCCCTGAGGGGGTTTGTCGGATCAGGAGTCGGCCCTGAGGGGGTTTGTCGGATCGGGGCGTCGGCCCTGAGGGGGTTTGTCGGATCGGGAATCGGCCCTGAGGGCGTTTGTCGGATCGGGGCGTCGGCCCTGAGGGGGTTTGTCAGATCGGGAATCGGCCCTGAGGGGGTATTGTCGGATCGGGAATCGGCCCTGAGGGGGTTTGTCGGATCGGGAATCGGCCCTGAGGGCGTTTGTCGGATCGGGGCGTCGGCCCTGAGGGGGTTTGTCAGATCGGGAATCGGCCCTGAGGGGGTATTGTCGGATCGGGAATCGGCCCTGAGGGCGTTTGTCGGATCGGGGCGTCGGCCCTGAGGGGGTTTGTCGGATCGGGAATCGGCCCTGAGGGGGTCTGTCGGATCGGGAGTCGGCCCTGAGGGGGTTTGTCGGATCGGGGAGTCGGCCCTGAGGGGGTTTGTCGGATCGGGGAGTCGGCCCTGAGGGGGTTTGTCAGATCGGGCCGTCGGCCCTGAGGGGGTTTGTCGGATCGGGAGTCGGCCCTGAGGGGGTTTGTCGGATCGGGCCGTCGGCCCTGAGGGGGTTTGTCGGATCGGGAGTCGGCCCTGAGGGGGTTTGTCGGATCGGGGCGTCGGCCCTGAGGGGGTTTGTCGGATCGGGGCGTCGGCCCTGAGGGCGTTTGTCGGATCGGGGCGTCGGCCCTGAGGGGGTTTGTCGGATCGGGAGTGGGCCCTGAGGGTGTTTGTCGGACCGTCGTTTTCCCATATGGGGTAGTTTTCATTTGTTTCTGTACCCTTGAGGCCTCGCCCCTTCCCTGCACCTTACCCGGCATGTACTTACATTAACCCTCAGAGACCTAAGGGTATTTTTACAATAAATTTTCCGCCTGGTGTTATTTACTAAAAAAGCTTGTAAAACATCAACCCTGTTGTGCACAGACAATTGACACACCTCTTTTTTTTCAAGACAAGTTGCACTGTCAGTATATTTGTGTTGCATTGATGTCACCTGAATGTAAAATAAGTTATGGGACCATAAAGACAAATGAAAACATAAAACGGAAATTGAATCCCTCAAATATTTATTGAAAACACACACAAATAAATAAAAGCTAAGCATATTTCCTCTGGAAAACTGTTTGTTCAAGTCTTTGGAGTCCTGGAACTCAGGAATAAACATGATAACTTATACAGAACCAAAACTATTTACATTTTTCCAAAAAAAGTCCAGGCGCTTTTGGCCTCTTTGGATTTTGGATATTTACTGGTGCCAAGCCTCAAAACAGTTCCTATCAGGAACTTCTCCTCCAACTTTCTCCTCAAACTTTTTCCTCAAACTTTGTCCACAAAACTACTCAAAACTGCAGCACGTCTCTCTCTCTATCTCCTCAATACTAGCGTGCATCTCTATCTCTCCACAATAACAGAGCTGTGGTTCATGCGTAATGACGCACACCAACGTGGATGACGGATCAGCCTGTCATTGGTCAAACCCTCATCCAAAATGGCAGCTAGCATCGCGCTAGCGGCAAAAATGACGGAAAATGTATAAATTATGGACATCAAGTGGATATATCTTGGATGTAAGCGTTTTGATTTATTGCTGAACAACTCCAAAAAGATGCACATGTTCCAGGCTGGATAGAAAACCTTCTGTAAAGGCTACAAAGACACCAAAGACACCCCCGTGATGGCTAGCTCGTTAGCTTTCTGCTGGAAAAAACGGTAAGAAAATCGATAAAAGTTTCATGAAATAATATAGATATTTATCGGAGGTGCCGTGTGACGTCGTGGGCGATGCCGTCGGGCTCTGAGGGTTAACAATAATAACTGTTAGGTTGAGTGCCCTTATTGTGTTGATGTTATATTGTGAGACACTTGTGCTGCTATTGAGGTGAAAACAGGTAAAGTTACGACAGGTTTGAAGTAGAGATTAGATTCTCTGCCCGAGCCGCAGGCTGTAATTATATGCAGGTTTAAGTACAAGTACATGTAAAAGCATGCATGTACACAATAAGTGCATATCTGTGGTTTATAACCGAACGCTTCCACTAGCTCTCTGATTAATTCTGTGGTGAACTCATTCTCACTGGATCTCCAGCGCTGTGTAGTAACGGTGTCACATGATCAAGATCGGCCCGTGTACAAGTAGCTCCCCCTACAGTGTGTGTGTGTGCTCCCCCTACAGGTGCGCTGCGGAGCTGTGAGGTGATCAGGGGGATTGGGTGCACCGGTGCACAGGTGTGTCTATCCATAAGAGCTTCCTGTTTGGCGTCCTCGTGGAGCGTACCTTGTAGTCACATCCATCCCTGGTCAGGACCGTGATGGTGATCGGCTTAGCGGTGTATTGCGAGAGTTTGAGAGACAGTCTTTGTTATGAAGAATGTGAAAATAAAAAGAGTATTGTGACCGCCGAAAACATCTTCTCCTCCTTCATTGTTGCTCCCTAATAAGGGCGTAACAATTGGGGGCTCGTCGAACTAAGATTCGTGTTTGGATTCGTGCGTTTTTTGTTTGTTTTTTTGCTACACAATTGTCTTTGAAGGAGATTAAAAGGTAGGATATTTGAATTGAATAAATTTGTATATTATCCACCAATTTGTAAACTGATAAAGTAGGAACGCTCCATTAGTTTGTCAGGCTCTATAACATAATTTGTTGGGAGTGTTTAAAGAACAAAACCTTCCGGGTATGTTTAGTACGTGTCTTTGGGCACGTAGATTTGTTGTTTTTGTTTGATATTTTTGGTTGGCTCGGGGCTTAGAGCAGTTGTCTCGGGAGCACATCCGCGGTTTGGGGGGCGGCTCGGCAATTGGTCGTCTTCCCAAACTTACGGGATTTGGTGCGGAAGTACCCGGTCTTGGGCCAACTGAAGACTAGGGTTTACTTAGTTTAAACGGATGGTTTGGTTTCTTTAAATAAACCCCGATTTGTCAGTAAAAATTGTTCTTTTTGCTGAGCGTGTGTTTTGTAAGCGTGATTACTGGTAATTATGGATGTTATTGAAACGTTTTCTCAGTCTCCGTCGGAGGAATTGTTAGAGGGAATGACCAAAGAGCAATTATTAGAATTAGCTGCGCATTATAAAATCGAGCTAACTTATAATCAAAGAAGGTCAAAAGACGGAATTAAATTAATCATTGAAACTGCGTTGTGATATCAAAATCTTGAGGCCGTCCGCCAGAGCGGAGTTGACTGCTTTAAGTACGCCTGTTCCGACTACCCTTACATTGCCTGATTTAAGCACTCTTTCATTTGAGCAACAGAAAGAGTTGTTGATGATACACCGTGATACAGAGTGTGAGAAGCGTTGCTTGGAGTATGACAAGGTGCGTTTGGAGTTAGAGCTGGAGGAGAAGCGGCAACAATTAGAGCACCAGCGTTTACAGGTTGAAAGGCGTCGACTAGATTTACACGAAGAAGGTCAGCCAGTGGGTGCAGGTTTAGATACTGATTCGATGTGGCACATAATTTGCGGTTGGTACCGGCGTTTAATGAGTCTGAGGTGGAGATGTTTTTTCTCCTGTTTGAGCGAGTCGCAGTAGCGTATAAATGGAGTAAGGTTGAACGCGCTATGTTGCTTCAGTGCGTTTTAACAGGTAAAGCCCAACAAGCCTATTCTGCGCTATCTGATGCTGACAGCCAGAATTATGAAGTTATTAAGGCGGTGGTGTTAAAGATAAATGAGCCAGAGAGTTATCGGCAACAGTTCTGTACGTTACAGCGAAAGTGGAATGAAACAAATGTTGAGTTCGTAAGAGGATTGACTGTGCAGTTTGATCGTTGGTGTACAGCGCAGAGAGTACAACAGTGGGGAAGCTGAGAGAGTTAATTTTATTTGAACAATACAGAGACACACTTCATGAAATTGTAGCTATTTATGTTGCGGAGCGTCAGGTTAAAACTGCTTCAGAAGCTGCACTGCTGGTAGATGACTGGGAACTTATTCATAAGCCCTATGCTGAAAGATTCAGTGATCATACGCAGGTGAACTCTTCCGGTGTCCCTGTGGGTCCAGTCAGTCAAGTGACTACGATAACTGCAATTATTGTCTGGGTAAAGGGCATTGGAAGTCGAATTGTGCAGTGCTTAAGTCAAAAAATTCAAGTGCAAAATTTGTTAGACACGCTCATTCTGCGAAGCCGGCTGTCCTGGCTACTTCTGTTCCTGTATTAAAGCAGGCCGGTATTTTGAAAGGAATACCAGTGGTAGCGTCCAAGAATGTGGAGAATCACCAGCAGTTATTTGAACCATTTATTTCTAATGGTTTTGTGTCGCTTCCAGGTGGTGTTGAGAAAGTAGCAGTGAAAATTCTCCGGGACACGGGGTCATCTGAGTCGTTTATTTTGGAGTCTGTGTTACCCTTCTCAACTGAGTCGCACACTGGCAGTTCACTTTTGATTCGTGGAATTGGGCTTAAAGGTCCCGTTCTTCGTGATCCCACCGTTCAAACTTTAGTTAGTGTGTGATGTTGCTGTTAGAGCATAAATAATACCTGTAAAATTATAAAGCTCAAAGATCAATGCCAAGCGAGATATTTTATTTAACAGAAGTTCCCTTTCAAAGCCTACAGCGAACGGCCGGTTTGGACTACATCCTGGTACTTCCTTCATTAATGACGTCAGTAGAACAGTAGAACAGACTAACCTCCACCCACAAGAATACACGAAAAAAGGGGGCGTGGTCTTGTTGCTGTCCCACGTGGAGAAGAGGAAGTGTTGCGTGGAGAAGAGGAAGTGTTGCGTTTGAGTGTGTTTGTCGCCATGTCGTCGAGACGCTGTTATTTTCATCCCGGAGTCAAATCACCTTTGTTTGGCTTTCCCAGGGACGCTGTAGAGATCATTGAGCGCATAGCCGCATACATCTCCCGTTAAGAGGCGTGACCTTTCCGTGCAAGTTACGTTCGCTAAGCTGCGGTCAAATCACAACACAGGAACCGCTGGCACAATCAGAACTCGTTACGTATTTCTGAAGGAGGGACTTCATAGAATAAAGGAACTCATCAGCCGTTTTTAGGACAGTGAGAACAGCGGTGTACAGATGAGTACATTGTGTGAAAAATACTGTGTTTTTTTCCATCATTTGACCTGTGACCTGGTGCATGGGGTGGTGGATCTTGGTATACGCCCTATTCTACCTGTTGATGACGTCTCTCTGATTCTCGGAAATAACTTAGCCGGTGGACGCATTTGGGTCAATGCATCGCCCTCTCTGGTTGTGACTGATGCCCCGTCCTGTACTGATGGTCCGGATGAGAGTGCGCAACAGTATCCGAAAGTGTTCATGCGCGTGCCGTGACTCGTTCTGGGGCTCGACCTAGGGCTGAAGAGAAAATCAGTGAAACTGAATCTTGTTTCATTTTGAATGATTATTGTCACAAGCTAAGCTTGGTGACATATGGAATTACATGGACTTGACACACATGCACACATCACTACCTGATTATGCCGGCATTTAACATCTTATGAGTCAGAAGGTGTTGTGTAATTGTTTTACCTATTTCAAATGAGTGTGATACTGGTTTTTGTTTTTGTCTGTTTGCTCCGACATTTTGTTCAGTTCAATAATTCCTTTTAAAAAAAAGAAAAAGAAACTCACAACCCAGTTTAATTTCAGTCAGAATTACCTTTATTTCTTGTGAGAATTCACCAAACCTGTTGTTTGTCCGTTGGTCTTCCATTTCCAGGCTGTACCATCAAACAGTCCAGCTGGATCAAACTGGTTTTTGTAGCATTAGCATGCTAATTTGGACTGAACCATGTGTAGTTTTGTCTGGGGGGAGGGGGAATAACAGCTGAATGTTTATTTTCTTTTCTTTTCCTTTTTATATTCTTTATCTAGTGTGTTTAAGTACCCATGGGTTTATACTGATTGTTATTTGTGTATATGTTTAGTGTTTTATTATTTTTATACTTTTGTGTATATGGCATTCTATGGTTGGCCCCGGCTTGTTCAATTGGTACAGGTCGAGGGTGGAGCTAGCCTTATAAATGGGAAGCTGTAGAGCTTAAGGAGGTCTTGGTCTGTTAATGGCCAAAGGATAGACCTGTTGCAGATTGGGCCAAATTACTTGGTATAGCCATTCTTTGCACATTGTTGCAGTTTTGTTTTGTAGTTCAGTATGTGACCATGTAAATATATATATTTTTTTCATTTTTCATATTAATAAAACCACCTTCTTTTGGGATCCACTGAACTTCTGTCCAGCTTGTTAAAATTATTTCCTATGACCACTGGGCCATCTCTTACAGTTGGTGTCAGAAGTGGGATAGCCTGGTCGGGGAAAAAAAAAAAAGCTGGATTTTTGTTGCTCACCAAGATGCCACCAAAGCTGAGGAGTCAGCCGGAGGAGGGCACTGGAGAAGAGGAGGGACCAGGTGCAACTGGAGGTTCAGCTACTGCTGAAGTGACGACATCTGCAGGAGAAGGAGCTATCGCAAGTCTCTCCCATATGTTCGAGAGTTTCATGCAATATCAGCGAGAGCGTGATGAGAGGCAAGAGAGAGAGACGGCACGTCGGGAACAACAATACAAAGTCATCCAACATCAGGTCAACCAGATACAGATGGACTTTGAACACACCCGGGCTGGGGTTACTACTTTGGGGAAAACAGCTCGAGTGACGGACCAAGAGCCACGCATGGCAAGGCTGGAGGACAACGATGACATTGAACATTACCTCACAACCTTTGAAAGACTGGCAGGAGTCTACAAATGGCCGAGGGAGGACTGGGCTATCCGCCTTATTCCGTTGTTGACTGGTAAAGCACGGAGTGCTTTTGTCTCTATGGAACCTAGGTTGACAGAGGACTACAAAGCAGTTAAACAGGCAATCCTGGCCAAATATGAAATAAACTCTGAAACCTATCGACTGAGATTCCGAGCTCATGAGACTGCAGTAGAGGAGACTCCCAGAGAACTTTACGTCCGCCTCAAGGATCTGTTCTGCAAATGGGTAAAATTTGGCACTAGCAACAAGGACGACATTATGGAGATTCTGGTGTTGGAGCAATACTTACGAGTGCTCTACCCGGACGTAAGGACTTGGGTCAAAGAAAGAAATCCCTCCACTGCTGCCGAAGCTGCTACGCTGGTTGAGGCCTACATTGCTGCACGAAAAGGCCCTGGAAACTACAGGTATGCAGGCATCCTACATCCTGCCAGAGGTAAGTCTGAGGGCACTGGGGTTGGTTCAAACTCTCATTCTACTAGCCAAACTAAGATACTAAAGCACAGCCACAATAAGACTTATACAGCTAAGTATCCACCATCAGGGCAACGTTCTGACAAAGCTGATGTTGTGTGCTTTAATTGTGGAGAACCCGGTCACACTAGCCCCCTCTGCCCATTGAAAAAGCCCAAAACAACCAGTCTATGTTGGGTGCCCCGTCCTAATCATTCCCCCACTCATTCCCATAATCCAAATCCCACTATAACTGTCTTGCTTAATGGCAAACCACTCACTGCACTGATAGATACAGGTTGCTCCCGTACTTTGGTACAGACTCAGTACATCCCTAGGGACGTATGGAGTGAGGAGGAAACGGTCTCAATTGTCTGTGTTCATGGAGATAGAACAGAGTTACCCACAGCAGATGTATATATTGAGATCCACAGCCAGCCTTATCTGATGAGAGTAGGGGTAGCCACCAATCTCCCCTACCCCATTTTGCTGGGAACGGATATCCCTGTTTTGTCTGATCTAGTGCAGAGTAGCACTTGGTGTGGTGTAGTTACGAGAGCTCAAACCCAGCGTATAAGGCAGGAGACTGAGACTAATGATTTGAATGAGATGCCTTTTTCAACTGCTGACATAGGGGCAGAGCCTAAGCCCACTGAGGAAGAGAGGTTAGAGCGGCGTAGGGAGGAGGTGAAGAGACTTGTTGGCAACACTGACCATGTTGAGCTAGATCTGGGGGAACCTGAACTAGCAGAGTCTGATGTTACCATACATAACAACCTAGATGCATTACAAAAGGAAGACCCCTCTCTAGTGGAGTGTTTTAAGCAGGCTAAGGAGGAAGGTTGTCTCTTGCAAGGTTTTGGAGAAACATATGTTCTCAAGGCAGGCTTACTCTATAGAAAGAGTAAGGAGGAAGGAACTCAGTTGGTGGTACCAAAAGCTTACAGGAAAGAAGTGCTTGAGCTTGGACATACCATTCCTTGGTCTGGTCACTTAGGATTCATGAAGACTCTAATGCGAATTTCTAAGAGGTTTTATTGGCCTAAGATGTATACTGAAGTGAAAGAGTTCTGCAGGTCCTGCCCCGAGTGTCAAATCACAACTAGTTACAAACCTGCATATGCACCACTGAACCCATTACCTGTCATTGATATGCCTTTTGAGCGTATTGGAGTAGATGTGGTAGGTCCACTGGAAAGGAGCCAGTCAGGGAACAGATTCATTCTTGTTATCTGTGACTATGCCACTAGATACCCTGAGGCTTATCCTCTCAGAGAAATCACTGCTAAGCAGGTAGCGACAGCGCTTCTCAGATTCTTCACACAAGTAGGCATACCTAAGGAAGTCCTAACAGATCAAGGACCAAATTTCATGAGCCGCACCCTTCACCAGGTTTATCAAATCTTGGGAATTAAGAGAGTAAGAACCACCCCTTATCATCCTCAGACAGATGGCTTGGTTGAAAGGTTCAATAAAACCTTGAAGAATATGCTGAAAAAGTTTGTTTCAGAGACTGGAAAAGATTGGGACAAGTGGCTGCCATACCTGCTGTTTGCGTATCGGGAGGTACCCCAAGCATCGACGGGATTTTCCCCCTTTGAACTTTTGTATGCTCATCCAGTCAGAGGTCCTCTTGATGTTTTACGAGAGACCTGGGAAGCACCAGAAAAGCCAAGTCCAATAAACATTGTTTCTTATGTCCTGAAGATGAGAGAACAGTTGCAGAAAACTACGGCTATGGCTCGGCAAAACCTCCTTCAGAACCAAGCACGTCAAAAGGAATGGTATGATCGAACCGCCAGAACCCGCAGCTTTGAGGAGGGAGATGAGGTATTGTTACTTCTGCCTACTTCAGAAAACAAGCTACTGGCTAAGTGGCAGGGCCCTTACCGGGTTCAACGGAAGGTAGGTCCAGTCACCTACGAAGTCTACATTCCATCTAGAAGCAAGCCATTGCAGACATTTCATGTTAACCTACTCAAGAAGTGGCATACATGCCCTCCAACCTCTGTTTCTTCAACTGCCACCAGTGAATCAAGCCCAGAGCAAACCTTGTTCATCCGAGCAGTGGAGGACGAAGAGGATTTAGAGGAACAGTACTTCCCTGTTCCTCACCAATCTTCTCAACTGGACTTGAGCCCACTGTCAGATCATAAAAAACAGCAATTACTAGACCTGATACCACCGGGTCTATTCAAGGAGACCCCTGGTCTGACCAACATGGTCTCACACCACATTACCCTACACAGTGCTAAACCCATTCGCCAACCTGTTTACAGAATACCAGAACGACTCCTGCCTGTCTTTAAAGAGGAGTTGGAAGCCATGCAGAGTCTGGGGGTCATAGAGCCATCTGCCAGTGAGTGGAGTAGTCCAGTCATCTTGGTGCCAAAGAAAGATGGTAGCCTTCGATTCTGTTTGGACTTCCGAAAAGTAAACACTGTGAGTAAGTTTGACTCCTATCCCATGCCCAGAGTAGATGACCTTGTGGAGCGACTGGGACGAGCTAAGTACATCAGCACCCTAGACCTATGTAAGGGTTATTGGCAGGTCCCATTGACCCCAGAGAGTCAGGAAGTGACAGCCTTCCGAACACCGTTTGGACACTTCCATTTCCGGGTTCTACCTTTTGGGCTCCACGGAGCACCATCCACCTTTCAACGGATGATGGATCAGCTCCTCCGAGGTACTGAGGGGTATGCAGCCGCCTATCTAGACGACATTGTCATCTATAGTCAGTCATGGGAAGAACATCTGCTTCACCTGAAGGATGTTCTAGGAAGGATTAAAAGTGCAGGCCTCACTCTTCGCCCCGACAAGTGTTTTTTGGCCAAGCGAGAAACGCAGTACCTGGGATTTGTTCTGGGACATGGAGTGATTCGGCCCCAAGTCAGCAAAATTGAGGCTATTAAGTCTGCTGAAAGGCCACAGACGAAGAAACAAGTGCGGTCCTTCCTTGGGCTCAGTGGGTGGTATAGACGCTTTATACCAAACTTTTCTGCTCGAGCTGCTCCACTGACCACCCTCACCAAAAAGGACAAACCAAACAAGGTAGTGTGGACTGATGAATGTGAACTTGCTTTTCAGGACTTAAAAGACTCTCTCTGCAAAGAGCCAATACTGCAGAGTCCTGATTTTGAACAGGCTTTTACTGTACAAACAGATGCTTCCGAGCACGGCATTGGAGCCGTTTTGTTGCAGGGAGAGTCAGGACAACTAAGACCAGTAGCTTACATTAGTAGGAAGCTCCTTCCCCGTGAGTCTAGATACTCTACGGTGGAGAAGGAGTGTCTGGCTATCAAGTGGGCCCTGGACTCCTTACGTTATTATTTGCTGGGGCGCAAATTTAGACTGGAAACTGATCATCGGGCCTTGTCCTGGTTGGGTCAAATGAGGGACACTAACTCTAGAATTACACGATGGTTTTTAGCCATTCAACCATTTGATTTTGAAGTCCTTTATAGAGCAGGCACCCAGAACTGTACTGCTGACTACCTCTCACGGACACCTCATGAGGCGTCTGGAGAAGGGGAGGGAAATGTCACAAGCTAAGCTTGGTGACATATGGAATTACATGGACTTGACACACATGCACACATCACTACCTGATTATGCCGGCATTTAACATCTTATGAGTCAGAAGGTGTTGTGTAATTGTTTTACCTATTTCAAATGAGTGTGATACTGGTTTTTGTTTTTGTCTGTTTGCTCCGACATTTTGTTCAGTTCAATAATTCCTTTAAAAAAAAAAAGAAACTCACAACCCAGTTTAATTTCAGTCAGAATTACCTTTATTTCTTGTGAGAATTCACCAAACCTGTTGTTTGTCCGTTGGTCTTCCATTTCCAGGCTGTACCATCAAACAGTCCAGCTGGATCAAACTGGTTTTTGTAGCATTAGCATGCTAATTTGGACTGAACCATGTGTAGTTTTGTCTGGGGGGAGGGGGAATAACAGCTGAATGTTTATTTTCTTTTCTTTTCCTTTTTATATTCTTTATCTAGTGTGTTTAAGTACCCATGGGTTTATACTGATTGTTATTTGTGTATATGTTTAGTGTTTTATTATTTTTATACTTTTGTGTATATGGCATTCTATGGTTGGCCCCGGCTTGTTCAATTGGTACAGGTCGAGGGTGGAGCTAGCCTTATAAATGGGAAGCTGTAGAGCTTAAGGAGGTCTTGGTCTGTTAATGGCCAAAGGATAGACCTGTTGCAGATTGGGCCAAATTACTTGGTATAGCCATTCTTTGCACATTGTTGCAGTTTTGTTTTGTAGTTCAGTATGTGACCATGTAAATATATATATTTTTTTCATTTTTCATATTAATAAAACCACCTTCTTTTGGGATCCACTGAACTTCTGTCCAGCTTGTTAAAATTATTTCCTATGACCACTGGGCCATCTCTTACAATTATCTCATTGTGGTTTCTCTGGAAGAGTTGTCAACTGAACAGCAGAATGATGAAACATTAAAACCACAATTTGAACAGGTTGTTGACAGCAGTGAAATTAGTGACAAAGCGCAAGGCCAAGGGGTTTTGTTGAGAAAGTGGTCCCCGCACGCTGCTGATGGTATGGGAGATTCTGTCATTCAGGTCGTGATGCCCGTAAAAAAAAATGGCGCTTTGGTGTTGAAAATGGCCCATGATCAGCTCGCCGGTCATGCTGGTGTTCAGAAAACATATGACAGAATTCTTCACTATTTCTACTGGCCTCGTATTAAAAAGGACGTTGCCAGTTTTATTAAAACCTGTCATACATGCCAGCTTACCGGTAAACCGAACCAGTCGTTAAAGCCAGCTCCTCTGCGTCCAATTCCGGCTGTATGTCAACCGTTCGAACACCTTATTATTGATCGCATCGGTCCACTTCCTCGCTCGAAAGCTGGATGTGAATACCTGTTGACAGTGATGTGTCAAGTTACGCGTTATCCAGCTGCGCTCGATTAATACAAAATCTATTGTGAAAGCACTCAGTTCGTGTCTATTTTTGGGTTACCGAAAATTATCCAATCGGACCAAGGAAGTAATTTCACTTCGAAATTGTTTGCGGAGGTGCTTTTTGAGCTGAGTATTAAACATATGTCAACAGCGTACCCCGCCCAGAGTCAAGGGGCACTGGAGCGTTTTCATTCTACGTTAAAATCCTTATTTGATGTCTGCCATGGTTGATGTTAGCAGCCAGGGAGGGTACGCAGCAGAGTGTTGGTTTTAGCCCAAACGAGCTGGTGTTTGCACACAAAGTCCGGGGGTTATTAGCGGTCTTACGTGATCAATGGATTGATTCAGAATCACCGGAAAAATTGTCAGAGTATGTACTGGGTTTCCGTCGTCGGCTTTCTTTGGCTGGGAAATGTTTAATCAAAAAGCTGTTTGACCGTCACACTGAATATCGGAAGTTTAGTGTTGGAGATCAGGTCATCGCTCTTCTGCCTGTAGTAGATCCGTTCCAAGCCAAATATACTGGACCGTATGAGAATACATTGCGGGGCCATGGATAATTATACGATTCTGACGCCAGACCGAAGAAAGAGAGCCCAAGTCTGTCATGTAAATCTCCTTAAGCCTTATTATCAGCGTAAACGATTGGGTTCAAAGGGCGCCTGTGGTGCTAGTGGACGGCTCGCCTCAGGCAGGGGTCACACAGGACATGAGTATGCCTGTGGACGGTTTAAAATCTCCTGATGACTGCGTGTTACGCGCTGTCTAGGGCACCCTTGTAGAACACTTTTGTTAGGTGTTGCTTTGGATTAAGAGTAACAGGTTTGTTTTTCTATTTTTGTTGTGTTGTGTGTGTGTGTGTGTGTGTGTGTGTATGTATGTGTATAGGCCTATACTAAAGTTGTGTGTTGGTGCGGTTATAAATGCTTAAGTGTTGTTGGCGGAAACGTATTGGTTTCCTTTTCTTAAGGGAGGGGGTGTCACGGCTGTACTTTGTATTGTCTTCTCTGCCGTGTCTGGTGTGTGTGTGTGTGTGTGTGTGTCACGGCTGTACTTTGTATTGTCTTCTCTGCCGTGTCTTGTGTGTGTGTGTCACGGCTTTACTTTGTATTGTCTTCTCTGCCGTGTCTTGTGTGTGTGTGTGTGTGTGTGTGTGTATGTCACGGCTGTACTTTGTATTGTCTTCTGTGCCGTGTCTTGTGTGTGTGTGTGTGTGTGTGTGTGTGTGTGTGTGTGTGTGTGTGTGTGTGTGTGTGCTCCCCCTACAGGTGCGCTGCGGAGCTGTGAGGTGATCAGGGGGATTGGGTGCACAGGTGTGTCTATCCATAAGAGCTTCCTGTTTGGCGTCCTCGTGGAGCGTTCCTTTTAGTCACATCCATCCCTGGCCAGGACCGTGATGGTGATCGGCGTTTTGTGTGCAATTATGCGCAGTAAGCCACTCATTTTAGTATTAACGACTCACGAGCTGTTTGAGAGGCGGCTTTATGTGCGCACGCTTTAGGTGTGAACGCGAAACCTGCGGGAATCAGTTCAATTATGAGCAATATTCAGAGTCAGAAAGACATGAGACTGGCCGTCAGCCGATCATGTGGCCGCTTCCGGTCCCCGGTTGGTCGATCGGTGTATCTCTAATTTAGATGAAGTGCTGACCATGTGTCAGTGTTTGGGGTGTGAGGAAATCAATCTATAATCCGTCTTGAGTGACAGGAACCAGAATGCATCATGATCCAGACGAGTGAGATAAAGCCGAAACACTTGGATGAAATGAAACATATTCATGTCTGATTAAAACAAGCAAACCCTCAAATCTGAGCAATAGGGAGGGGATTACAGCAATCCGGAGCTTATGCAAACATGTGATCATCTGGCTCTAAAACACCAGCTTAAAACCTGCCATGCAACTAAACCCCGCTGGCTGAGGAGAGGTGGAGGGCGTCCATCATTTATAGTGTTTCTGATGGCATGTGTGCGGTCACCGCGCGGACCTTTGTCTAGGGAGGAACGATATTATCGGCCGATAAACGCTTAAAATATAAAAATCGGCAGATGTAAAAAAATTATGCCGATCTGATAACGTGTTGATATGATACCGATACGATCATGTCAGCCGTGCTCATTCTTGAAGTGAAAACAAGCAAATGCATGGCATGTGAGGTGATTTATAGTGACAGTTTTTAAATGCTGTCTTGAATTTGTGAATCAACGCAGGATTGCCAGGTTTTCACAACAAAACGAGCCCAATCGTGTCTCCCCACTCTCTAGCGCGTGCAGCCTCCACAGCAGCAGAAGCTCCTCCAGGTCCTAGTGCCCGCCTGCTAGACTGTTAGCATATTTAGTGGGGGCGCTGTTGTTATAGTAATAAAATGAAAAGTATAATACACAAATAAATAGAAGTTGCTTCTTTTTCTAGCAGTAATGATGTCAAAGTCACTTGTAAATTAAATACTTTTATATATAGTTTATTAATCTGTAATACAATTTTATGAAATGGATGATTTCATTGTAGGGCGGCTCAGCCTCAGTGAGGGTATGGGGAAAAAAATGGTAACACTTTAGTTTAGGCTCCAATTCTCACTATTAACTAGTAGCTTATTAGTATGCATACTAGGATATTGGCTATTTATCATTACTTATAAAGCAAATATTAATGCCTTATTCTGCATGACCATATTGTACATCCCTTAATCACACAATGTAGGCAGGATTATAATCACTGAAGTCCCAAATGTGAGGTAGTTATGGGGGTCGGGGGCTCCCCCGAGAAAATGTTGATTTCTATGATCTACATATGAGCATTATAAGAAGTTATGAACACCAGAAAATTAGATAACAAAAGCTTGAAAACCATGTCAGTGGGCAGATATGACTGATAACGTATTTTTACTGAAGGCTACCAGGAAAGCTAGGTAACTAAATGTATTATATTAATTCACAATATGCACACATTCATTATTAATCTAATGCCTAATCTGAAGAAAACGGCTTTGCTAATATTTCTTGTTTGTTAATTATATTATAAATGACATTACACAGGCCTATTTCAATTCAAAATGGCGAAATTAGGCACAAGTTTATTAATTTGGCTGAATATTTTTGTCATTTGTTTAACATTTACAGAAGCAGCTCAAATATGAAGCGTTTAGTTTAGCTTCATATCTCTCACTTGACGTCAGATTCGCGCTCAGCCTCAGCAGCTTCTGTGAACATAAAGCCCGCCTACTCTGATTTGATTGGTCTTCTCAAATATTTTGACGTTGACGAGCGGTGACAGACCAATGAGAGCTCAGATCAGCACACACACACACACACACACACACACACACACACCTCTGCTTCTGACTTGTGCTCTGTTTGAAGAACACGCTGATTAACAGACGAAGCCTCCCGCCAGTTTCAATGTTTGAAAGCTTAATCACACATTTATTAGAAATTAATAAATTAATTATTTATTTAAAATAATTGTATATTTATATATTTGAAGCTAAAGACAGCATCAGCTGATGCCATGCCACCCCCACTTCATGTGCACAAACATTAAATCCAAAAATAAAATATTTAGGTTACAACTGCATCTGTCTGGGATGAAAAATCACTGACTTTTTTATTGTTATTTTTAGAGAAAATATACTCTTATAATAAAAATAACTTTTATCTATCTTTAACAAGTATCCTTTTAGTAAGGAGACCTCAGAAATCTGAAACCAGAATGAAAAAAACAATGTTTTTGCTCAAAATGGTGTTTCTAAACAAAGGGGAAAAAATAACCATATATCGGTATCGATATCGGCATCGACCAAAATGAGTTGAAAAATATCGGCATATCGGCAAAAATCCAATATCGTGCATCCCTACCTTTGTCACTGAAGTCGTCGACGAGGACGATCTCTGCGATGAGCTGCGGCGGCGAGCGGTTGAGGACGCTGTGAACGGTGCGCAGCAGCGACGACCAGCCCTCGTTGTGGAAGGGGATGATGATGCTGGTGTCAGGGAGATCTTCGGCATACAGCTTCGTCTTACAGCTGCACACACACACACACACACACACACACAAAAATACAATTCCCAGTTATTCAAAAGCATGCATCAAATTTAGTCCCACATGGTTGAATTTGGACGAATGAACCAGTTCACAAGTCCACATACCCTTGAGCATAGATATCCATAATAAAGGCTAGATGTCTCGTCCGCACCGGGCGGCCATCTTGTCACAGTCAGCTCGCTCACTCATAACATTGTTTTCATGGGTGTACTTTTTAAATAACCATAAGTTGCTCAATTTTCTACCGATTTTCAAACTGTTTGGTTTGTTATAAACGTCAGCGATGAAGTTATGACACTGCATACTTATGAAAAATTATTCATAATTTGTTCAAGCATCCATAATTAAAGCCACGTTAATAACATTTGTAAGAAACCAAACCATATATCAGTCCTTCCAGAAAAATGCGGCTTTTTTTTGTGATTGTTGCGGCAAAAATCCTCGATTATGCGGCACGTTTTCTTAAAAAATGCGATGGAAAATGCGGATATTTATGCGATAAAACTTGCAAAAACTGCGGTTTGATGAAAAAGAGAAAAAAAACGAATATTTTTAATTGAATATTTAAGTTCTCATCTTGTTTTATTGAAGACCTTAATAAACACATGGCTCAATTTGGACCGTTTTCAAAACAATGCATCATGAAGCTTCGAAGCGTTATGAATCAGTGAGTCGATTCATGATTCGGATCGCGTGTCAAACTGCTGAAATACGTGACTTTGGCGATCCGAACCGCTGAATCGACTCACTGAATCATAACGCTTCAAACCACTGAATCGACTCACTGATTCATAACTCTTCAAACCGCTGAATCGACTCACTGACTCATAACGCTCTGAACCGCTGAATCGACTCACTGATTCATAACGCTCTGAACCGCTGAATCGACTCACTGACTCATAACACTCCGAACCGCTGAATCGACTCACTGATTCATAACACTCCAAACCGCTGAATCGACTCACTGATTCATAACGCTTCAAACCGCTGAATCGACTCACTGATTCATAACGCTTCAAACCCCTGAATCGACTCACTGATTCATAACTCTTCAAACCGCTGAATCGACTCGCTGACTCATAACGCTCTGAACCGCTGAATCGACTCACTGATTCATAACGCTCTGAACCGCTGAATCGACTCACTGACTCATAACGCTCTGAACCGCTGAATCGACTCACTGATTCATAACGCTCTGAACCGCTGAATCGACTCACTGACTCATAACGCTCTGAACCGCTGAATCGACTCACTGACTCATAACACTCTGAACCGCTGAATCGACTCACTGATTCATAACACTCCAAACCGCTGAATCGACTCACTGATTCATAACTCTTCAAACCGCTGAATCGACTCACTGACTCATAACGCTCTGAACCGCTGAATCGACTCACTGATTCATAACACTCTGAACCGCTGAATTGACTCACTGACTCATAACGCTCTGAACCGCTGAATCGACTCACTGATTCATAACGCTCTGAACCGCTGAATCGACTCACTGACTCATAACGCTCTGAACCGCTGAATCGACTCACTGACTCATAACACTCTGAACCGCTGAATCGACTCACTGATTCATAACACTCCAAACCGCTGAATCGACTCACTGATTCATAACTCTTCAAACCGCTGAATCGACTCACTGACTCATAACGCTCTGAACCGCTGAATCGACTCACTGATTCATAACAAACCGCGGGGTTTGCTGCTTTTCGATGATGTTCACGTCGGGTAATTATGTCACTTCAAAGCGTTCCCATGGCAACAGGGGGAAATGGCGGCTCTTGTGTGAAGTAAACGAACATTTTTCAACTTTCTACTAATATATATATGTGACTTTTTTTGCAACGAAAATGCGGGGATTATGAAATCATGCTAGCCCCGCATATTTTGCACGTGGAAATAGGCAATTTATGCGGTGAAAGTGCGGCGTATTTGAAAAAATGCAGCCCCCGCATAAATATGAGGACTTCGGCTGATTATGCGTTAAATCATGCGATCACATAATCACGTTTTTCTGGAGGGACTGAAAAGTGTATAATACTTGTAATGTTTCTGAAAGTCTGCTCATTTATTTGATCAAATATTCAGTAGGCCGTCAACAGGGCTGGTTTAAAACCTTTACAAAATGCCAATGCCAGCCCTACACCTAACCATCCGGTAAAACTAGTTAGTGTGTAAAATATATTTAGCATTCTGACTGTCATTTGAAACAGGTGTGTTTGTGGTGTTGCTAAATCACCAGCTATATGGAAGAACACCACCCATAAAACACACTCACGATCTTCTCTGGAGATAAAAACGACCCAGCATTCAATGCGCCCTGTGTTTTTTTAGCATGTTAAGCTGCCACAGTAATACAGGGAAAGGGAAGTTTGGCCTGTTTAAATATTAGATATTACACTTCTGTCTAACTGGATTATTACAGAAACTCTATTTAATCGCACAAGAAATATTCATTTCTACTAATGTTTTAGAGCTGAGTAAATGTGCACTGACAACAGAAATTTCCCAGATTTTCTGGGCCTGAATATACATCACAATTTTGAAATGTCCATGACTGTACATGATGAGCTGATGTAGGTATTTGATAAATAATAAATCACAGAAAATACTGTCCTGTGATCTTACTAGGGCTCTACACAGTGAACTGTAATGTGCTTGAGAATCGTAGCATGTGTGTGTGTGTGTGTGTGTGTGTGTGTGTGTGTGTGTGTGTGTGTGTGTGTGTGTGTGTGTGAGATGGAGTAAGGAGGAGAAACGCTCTGACTTTTGGTGTCTGATGTCCGGCAGGGATCTGTTGAGGGCGATCTTGTTACTGACGAATATGTTGAAGCCGTTCTCCCTGTAGGCCTGGTCCATGCGGTCCGAGTCGCTCAGCGGGTACGGCCGGCCCTGCTCGCCCACACCTGCGACACATACCATAATAAACACAGTTACTACCCAGAGTTACCAGGGAATCCACTCATGCACATGGGATTTACTACATGACGTGTCAAATTTTGGATGAATAAATCAAAAGTAGCTCAGCAAATCGCAATGTAGACTCTGCAGACAGAGACACGTCCGCTGTATCACTGTAAGGTCCATTCATACAGACACAAACTCAAAGCAGGGCCGGCCCTGACCAGTGTGCTGCCCTAGGCAAGATTTGACTTGCTGCCCTTGTATGAAGGTTTAGCACTTCATGTTTTCAGTCTAAGTTGCGGAAACACTGCTACTGTTTTATTTTTTTAATGCATTTTAATTTGTATTGTTTTATATGATGTCCAGTCCATTCTACCCCGTCATTATGTTCATGATATTATTATTATTATTTTTTTTTAAAAGGCTGATGATAGTTAAACTATACAAAAATAGCACCTACACCACATTACAGCCTAAACACAAATAACAAGAGTGCATCTGCATTCATGCACAAACTATTGAGAACTAGCAAAAGTGTTTGTTTTCCAGTAGATGCAGCAAACTTCCACTAATATGCACATTCATGTTTTCACCATCAATTAAACTGAGAAATTTAAATTTCACATTAAATATCTAAATAAAATGTTGCTATTTTAAATAAACCTGTATATAAATATCATTACTAATTTCGGTAAATAAATTTTAAAATGTCCATATGTGCCCTTAAAACTGCACAACTGTAGAGTAAAAACATTAGGCTATTAAAAAAGTGATATTACATGCGTTTAAAAAAACAGATATGATTCTTTTTGACCAAATCCACTGGAGAACCCAGAACAGCTGCTGGCATATAGTTTAAGGTCAAACTGGAATTAATTAGCGTACATTAGTATTTTACTACTATGCAAATAAATAAACTGTTCATTGATTACAGCACTTTCCCTCTGTCTTTACACTGCAATGCTCTTCTTATTAAGTCATTTTTTCTTGTGTCCAGTCCAAACATAAAAAAATTCTTAAATCAAGATGTATTTACTAGTAAAATGACGTTAGATAATTTTTTCCTTGTTTTCTGGGGGAAAAAATCAAAATGAAGTGAGTTTTAGCTTAAAACTAGCACAATTATCTGCCAATGGGGTGAGAAAAATTATCTTATTTCTGTTTGGGACAGAAACAAGAAACAAGATTTCAATCAGAAACAAGATTATTTGTCTCCCCCCATTGGCAGATCATTGAGCTTGTTTTAAGCATAAACTCACTTAAGAAAAAATATAATTTTACTGATCTAGTAAATGCATCTTGGTTTAAGAATGTTTAGATATTTAGACTAGAAACAAGACAGAAACACTAAATAAGAAGAGCATTTGTGCAGTGTTTCCCTTCTCTTGCCTGCATCAGATGCTTCTGTTTTTATGACACTACAATTCGGCCATCCGTCATAAATGATCCGGCACTTTCCCCGTGTCTACACCTGGAGCGAGCGGCCAAGCGCCCTAAACAATGAAAGCAATCCTGTCTATATCAGATGCGTATTAGAGAGGCGGCGCGACACAACAAATCCCCAACGCTAAACTGATCACGCGTTATATTTCTGACGCTCTTCAAGCTCGGCGGGGAGATTGATGAGGCGGACCGGGAAGATGCGGGGACTTAGTTAAGTTTTTTTGCGCTTTATTTGGTAATATTTCAAATTAATATGAATAAAATAGTATCAGTAATACATTTTGGTGCCCCTATGGATGAGTGGCGGCCCTAGCATTTGCCTATTCCGCCTATGCCATGGGCCGGCCCTGATCAAAGCTCTTTATTGGCTGTTTATAAAGCTGTTTATAATTAGGGGTGTAATATATCGATGCCACGCAGTAAAACTCAATACCTGTAGGCCATTTATATATTTAAGAGGCACATTTGTTTGAACACTTTCACACAATGTCTATGTATTATCGCCAACGTGTACATTCTCGTTTAAATGACCTTAAATGAGCTTGTGAAAGACGCTTCATTAAAAATCTGCGCTTTGCTATTTTCCCCTTTGTTTATCAGTTTTTTGACATTACACATTTAAGCCTAAAATACGTTCTTGACTGTTGTCGTGTCATAAGATTACCGTGTGCATGTTTTATATGTGGATTCCCAATCAGAGTGTCTGTGAAGTTTCAGATCAAAACTCCTAACCAAATGCCAAATTTTGTGTTTGAGAAAAATAAGCCATTTTGTGTGCGTCTCCTTTAAATGCAAATTAGCTGCTGCTCCCCACCCCAGAGGGCGGAGCCTTCACAGCTCGTGAACACACGAATGAAAACATCCCTTTGGCTTTGATCATCTCTATCGTGCTCTGCTGAATGCCATGGCGAGGAGATAAACATGGCGGACTGTGTACAGCTCTCTGAGGGCGGAGTCTATGCTAATACGGCAGAGGGTGTCAACACTCGTGGGCGGGGCATAAGCATGTGTGACGTCACATTGCCCAGAATCTGCAAACGCTCACTGCATATGATTTATGAGGATGTGGATTTTATATCATTATAGAGTGATTGTGTACACACACTGCCAACACACATTTATTTTCAAACTAATTTTGCATAATAGGTGCCCTTTAACAAAAATGTAACTGGTTGTGTAAAATCGGCACATAATATCGAAATATTGATCGAATCGTATCGTAATCGTATTGCAGAACTTTGAGGTATCGGAAAATATTGTATCGCTGGCTATGAGAATCGATATTGTATTGAATCGTGACGGACCGTCTGATTTACAGCCCTTAAATTAATGCCTTATTCTGCATAAACATATTCTACATCCTTAATCTGAGCTCAACTACCTCACCAACTCTTAATAAACAGTGATTAGGAGTTTACTGAGGCTAAAGTCGTTAAAAGTGAGAACCGGACCCGGTGACCATAATTATAATGCAATTATTATTCAAACTTAATTTTTTATGGAATAAATCACACAATTAGTCTAGCATGTTTCTCTTTGTTCTACAGAAAAGGTTTGTTTAATTTTCATTTGATTGAATTGGTAACACTCGATAATAAGGTTTCGTTAGTTAACATGAACTAAAAATACTTCTACAGCATTAATATGTACGCCCACAACATTTGCATATGCCAGCACATGTAAGGCCAAGCGGAACTGCACAGCCGAATCATCGAGAGTTCTGCAGGTATTGTGAAGAAACAAGCGTCACGCGAGGATAGCCAAAATGGCAGATCATGGAAATAAATGTTACATTTTACATTTACATTTATGCATTTGGCAGACGCTTTTATCCAAAGCAACTTATTACAGGGATAATCCCCCTGGAGCAACATGGAGTAAAGTGCCTTGCTCAAGGACACACTGGTGGTGACCGCTGGGATCGAACCAGCAACCTTCTGCATATCAGTCCCATGGCTTAACCCACTGGACCACCATCTCACATATAAATGTTATGAATGTTATGAATGTTATGTTCCAGGCTGTGCAGGGGAAGTGAGAACTTTTCATACCCTTCCCACAGAACAAAACCGTCAACAGGCATGGATGATGTTTATCTATAACCGGATACCGCAACAATTTCAAAGTTGTTCGTTTTGTTGTCACTGAAGCTACTGAAATCAGCCGCGCAGTGAAACAGCCAATCAGAGCAGAACTCTATTAATATTCATGACCCTTGCAAATAAGGCAAAAACAGACATTTCATTCTAGAGACTATTTCTGGGGTTGTAAATGGACCTTGTAAAACCGTATTTGGACAATTTTTACCCGTAAATAACTCACATACCCTATATGTAGATATCATAGAACAATTTAAAATATTGTTTCAACTCATTCTAGGGCACCTTTAATTGCTCCAAGACTCACACTACTTAAAAATTATAAATAAAAAAGGGGTATGATCATTCATGCTTTGTACTGTAACTGTAACGGCAACCTTTCAATGGGGTAAAGTGCTGAAACCCTTTTATACTTTATTTAATGGAAAATATTTTAACCACTCAAAACTGACAAAGAATGATAACAAAAACACCAACTCTTGCTTACTGATATGAACAAGTGATTTATCTTTCATCCAAAGCCACACATGAAGCAATTTAGAATTTAAATAGTTGTAACTATGATTCTAATGGACACTTTTCACATTTCTGAAGTGATATAATTGTAGCTGGGTAAACAACATATATTTAGTGGAAGGATAGTGGTAATGTAGAGGTGAACTACAGCAATATGTGTTCTCATTTTCCCCAGTAGCTACAGCTCCATAAACATAATAAATAAAGTTAATATAGTATCTGTTAAGGACATATTATATTAATAATGCAATCAGTCAGTAAATAAAGTTTAACTCTCTTGCATTTGGTCCGTCGATGAAGCCATGTCTTTGCATGTTTTACAAAAGGCGTCCATTCACAACTGACTTCCGGAAAAACGGGATTGACCAATGACATTTCAGGTTACAATGAAATAAGTAAAGTCCCACCCCATAAAAAAAGTTTTCGCGCGAGCAAAATAGCAGCTCGAGCGCGAGTGTGGGGAATGATGACGCGCTGCGAGTCGTGTCCAAGCTCACAAGGGCTTGATTTGCGCGCAGAGGAGATGTCATGCGCGCGCGTGGGTTTAAAAGGAGCTCGCGGGCGGCCGTTTCCTCGCGTGTAGATCTGTTATTCTCTCGCTGGAGTGATTTACTGCGCGAGCAAGCATCAGTTGTGCGTTTGGTTATTAATGGCATTAAAATGCCGCCATATGACAGCCTCTTCAAATGTGGTGACCCACGAGTTTCTACGAAATCCTCTCTCAGAGTTATGACTCGTTAAAATGTTTGGTTTAGTAAGTCTATGGGATTTTTTCGCTACTTTTTCGCCCCCGGGGCGAACACCGCACCCCCGACCCCTTAGAAAAGATATAGCACTCCATTCCCGATTAAGCAGCACTTTTTGACGCCTCATTCGTGGGTCTGTGACAAAACGGTGCGGGAGGAGTAGCGCGCCGAAATGTTGTCCGGAATAATAATAATAATAATAATAATAATAATAATAATAAGTATGGTGGATAACAACGCAAGCACCACTAATAACAGAATAAACGACTTGATAAAATAAAGATGATTCGTTTTTAATCAAATTACATTTTGTATCATCTTTCCCTTAATTTATTGTTCTGCTTTTATACATTTAAAAATATATGGTTTTAACTTTTGTTTATTTTATTAATTAATTTTAATATTTATTTTATTTTATTTATTTTTTATGCATTCATTTATTTTTATATTTATTTATTCCGCCCCCCTCATTTCCATGTTGCACACTGAAAAGTAAAAGTAAATGAATGCATAAAAAAATAAATGTTAAAATAAATATATAAATATTAAAATTAATTTAAAAATAAATAAAAGTTCAAAATATATATTTTTAAATGTGTAAAAGCAGAAAATTATAAATTAAGGGAAAGATAATACACAATTTAATTTGATTAAAAATGAATCATCTTTATTTTATCAAGTCGTTTTTGCTGTTATTTATTTTCCTATTGTCACATTTATTTATCTATTTATTCATTTAGATATTTGTATATTTATTTACTCATTAATTAATTTATTTGTAATTTCTGCAGGTTGTAGTAAGTGATTTCCCATCATGTGACGTACCTGAGCGTGCCGCTTCACTCCTGATAACCGTGTAGTCATGCCAGTCCCGCCTCCGGACGCCCTCGCCCTTGCCCCGCGCTCGCCCGCCGCTCGGCCTCTGGAAACACACAAAGCTCGCTTCAGTAGTGCAACAAAACCTGAAGAAACAGAGCAAAGCTGGTTTCCGGGGTCGGGGAGGAAATACCAGAGCAGAAGGATCTGCAATACTATAAAAATGAACATATGAAATGCATTACTAAATATTATTAGAGCGTGATGAAATGAAGAAATGACAGGAAGTAATAAAGGCCATGAATCCTTCATCCCTGGAAAAGGGCAGCGCATGGGAGGGTCATTATCTGAGGTCCAGCCCTTAAGCGGGGTAGGGGTGTATTGTATTCGTTGGCGTTCTTCTTCTTCCGCTCTTTAGTCTATGGAAAGGAGGTGTGGTTTTGCTGAATTCGTTGGGAAAAGAGGAAGGAGGAAAACGGAAGGGAGAGCCTGGTGGGGAAGTTTTTGGAAGCAGAGCGAGGAAAAGTAAAGGAGGAAAGTGAGGCGTCGGTTTTTCAGCGTGTCGTTCCCGCTGATAATCTGCGGTGTGGAACAGCCGAGGCTGATGGGGATACAAAGTAAGGGCTTTGTAAATATTTCGTTGACGAATAATTTTCATCAACGACCTTTTTTCACTGACGAAAACGAGACGATAACTGAATAAAAACTAGTGTTGGATGACAAAAACTATGACACAAATTAACTGTCATTTTCATCAACAAATAAAAACGAGACAAATGTCAGTGAGGGTGGATTAGGGAAGAGATGGGGTCAGAACTGATGTCCTGTGTCACAGATGCTGATCTAACCGCTGGAGAACACACGGCCTACAGGCTCACACACCCCCAATCCAGCGCTCCAGAGCGGCTCAATCCATCAATAACACACACTTATGCCAGACCAGTGTTTATGAACTAATGCTGATGAATAATGACAGTGTTTACTTCACGATGTTGATATAGTAATATGTTTTAGACGCATATTTGATCTCCTCATCTGAACTTGAATGAGCTCCTGCAACTGCAATAGAGGTGCAGACATTTCAAAATAAGAGTCCCGCTGTATTTCCAGCTGGTTTATCATTAAAAGTCACGCATTATATATTCGTTTTTGCTTACACAATAAACTGTATTTAATTTAATTCCCATTTAATTCATAGTCAGGAGGAAAGATCAGTATTTGACACATATTCAATAAAGTATCAGGGTTATAATAGTTCACTAAAACCATTAAAACAATCTTCATTACTTGAAATTAAATAAATGTGGTAACACTTTACAATAAGGTTCATTACTTAACATTAGTTAACATGAACTAATAATGAACTGCACTTATAAACCATTTATTTCTCTTTGTTAATGTTAATTTCAACATTTACTAATGCATTATTAAAATCTTGTTAACATTAGTTAATGCACTGTGAAATAACATCAACAAACCATGAACGGTTGTATTTTTATAAACTAACAAAGATGAACTAATGCTGAACAGAGGTGTTGTTCATGGTTAGTTCATGTTAACTAATGCATTAACTAATGTTAACTAATACAAACTTATTGTAAAGTGTTTACCATAAATGTGAACTGAAATTAATAAAATAAATAAACTTATTTGAAGCTTTAGCTTAACCTGATATGGCCTACTGACTAAAACAGAAATACAAAGTTATAAAAACTATATAGATGTGTTTAAAAACAAACAAAAAAGTGAATTGAGCTCTTTCGTGTATTTTTAATGTCAAAAACACAATAATGTCAAAATGTCAGTTCAAGTGTCAGTCGGTCATGTGATGCTTAAATGCTTAATGTATTACAATTGAACTAAACTCATTCAATTTTAGGAGACTAAAACTAAAAACAATTCAGGCGACTAAAATATGACTAAAACTAAATCAAAATCTGCTGTCAGCATGAACACTGGTAAGGGCGCTGAGCGAGCTGTAACCGGGACGCCGCCATTGCTACAAAGCTTCAGTAAAGAATGGAGGAATCACGGGTGAAGCTGCAAGTATTAACGCCTGCTTTCAAATGATCCGAGGAAAGGTAAAAGGCTAAACTCATCTTCCCCGCGCCCTCACAGACCTGACATTAATACCTGCCTTTCGTCTTTCTACTTCAAACGGTCCCTACAAACTATTGTTATTCTTTTTTTTGGACAGCGAACATACTGTTCGAATTAATTTCGTTTTCATTATTTATTTACTTATTTTGTGGACTATTTTTGTGGGTTTTAAAGGGTCTATCACCCGATTAATGAGTTTATTGGCCTGTGCGAAAAGATGCACAAGAGAATTTAATCCCCTTGTAACGAATTTATTTCTTTTCTATTTTTTTTTTTGAGGGCCCTTTGTGGACATTGAGTGCTTTAATTCATTATTATTATTATTGGGATTTATTTATGATATGGATTAATTTTTTTTGAACGAGTAAAACGGCCTTAAATAGATCCAAAAATCGTGTTATGACGTTTATTGTGCTTCTTTGTGTCAACGGAAAATAAACCTTTTTTGTCCGTTTCTGTAAACTGTCTGGTGCCCAACTGGATTTCGGCCAAACACCGTTACAGGTGTAATGTACCAGGAACAGAAGATCTGACTCCAAACAGAAACTATAATAATGACGCTTAGGAACAAGCAGAGAGCCGGGTAAACACAACCTAATGCTGCGTTCACACCGGACGCAAATAGACATCCTGCGTTAACCAATCAGGAGCTTGCTCTACTGTAGTAGTGACAACACTCAGGACAGAATCATATGTGCATACCCGGAGCTGTACGACACACACAGCTTCATACTTTATAGAAACAGGAATAAAAGGATCTCGCTTGGAAGAACGTGAGTGAGGAGGTCGGAGAGTCTGTGGAGCTGTAAAAAACGCTCTTTACTCCATTTGAGCTCTACATAGAGTGATTTCATTGGGACACTTTTTGCCATTGAAACGAGCACGCACACACACACACACACACACACACACACACACACACACACACACACACACACACACACACACACACACACACTCTAACAAGTGTAGAAAATGTAATGTTTTAGTCCATTCAGCTGATCATGAGCGGAGATCAGGATGATTGACAGGCAACAGAAGCTTGTTTACTCTTACAGGGTGTGCAAACGGTTCTGCTACACGTCCGTTCACGGCCGCGCCTCTTTTAATGACACGCACAAAAACAGGTTCTCTGTACTGAACTCAACCCCTGTTGCACACGAGGTGAATGAATCAGAGATATGAGACTGTGAGGGATGGACGGGCCGTCCTGCACCTGCCTGTCATTGCTGGATCTCAGGGTCTAACAGAGGCGCTAACAGACCCCCGGCCTGGAGCACAGCCAGCGGCCCCAGCACGAGCGGAGGAGCGCAGAAACAACACCGCCTTTCAAGAGCACCGCTCACATCCTGCCCCCGTGAAGCGCTTCTCTTCCTGTCAGCACCACTCGAGGCGAGATGCACATCATCTTCATATCCCCAGATCTTTACAAACTATAAAAGTGCATCTATCCATCATAAAACAGCATCTATCCATCATAAAACAGCATCTATCCATCATAAAAGTGCATCTGTCCATCATAAAAGAGCATCCGTCCATCATAAGAGCATCCGTCCATCATAAAAGTGCATCCGTCCATCATAAAAGAGCATCCGTCCATCATAAGAGCATCCATCCATCATAAAAGAGCATCCGTCCATCATAAAAGAGCATCCGTCCATCATAAAAGTGCATCCGTCCGTCATAAAAGAGCATCTATATCCATCATAAAAGGGCATCTATCCATCATAAAAGTGCATCTATCCATCATAAAAGTGCATCTATCCATCATAAAAGAGCTTCTATCCAACATAAAAGAGCATCTATCCATCATAAAAGTGCATCTATCCATCATAAAAGAGCATCTATCCATCATAAAACAGCATCTATCCATCATAAAAGTGCATCCGTCCATCATAAAAGAGCATCCGTCCATCATAAGAGCATCCGTCCATCATAAAAGAGCATCCGTCCATCATAAAAGAGCATCCGTCCATCATAAAAGTGCATCCGTCCGTCATAAAAGAGCATCTATATCCATCATAAAAGGGCATCTATCCATCATAAAAGAGCATCTATCCAACATAAAAGTGCATCTATCCATCATAAAAGTGCATCTGTCCATCATAAAAGAGCATCCGTCCATCATAAAAGAGCATCCATCCATCATAAAAGTGCATCCGTCCATCATAAAAGAGCATCCGTCCATCATAAGAGCATCCGTCCATCATAAAAGTGCATCCGTCCATCATAAAAGAGCATCCGTCCATCATAAAAGAGCATCCGTCCATCATAAAAGAGCATCCGTCCATCATAAAAGTGCATCTGTCCATCATAAAAGAGCATCCGTCCATCATAAGAGCATCCGTCCATCATAAAAGTGCATCTGTCCATCATAAAAGAGCATCCGTCCATCATAAAAGAGCATCCGTCCATCATAAAAGAGCATCCGTCCATCATAAAAGTGCATCCGTCCGTCATAAAAGAGCATCTATATCCATCATAAAAGGGCATCTATCCATCATAAAAGAGCATCTATCCATCATAAAAGAGCATCTATCCATCATTAAAGTGCATCTATCCATTATAAAAGTGCATCCGTCCATCATAAAAGAGCATCCGTCCATCATAAGAGCATCCGTCCATCATAAAAGAGCATCCGTCCATCATAAAAGAGCATCCGTCCATCATAAGAGCATCCGTCCATCATAAAAGAGCATCCGTCCATCATAAAAGAGCATCCGTCCATCATAAAAGAGCATCCGTCCATCATAAAAGAGCATCCGTCCATCATAAAAGTGCATCTGTCCGTCATAAAAGAGCATCTATATCCATCATAAAAGGGCATCTATCCATCATAAAAGAGCATCTATCCATCATAAAAGAGCATCTATCCATCATAAAAGTGCATCTATCCATCATAAAAGTGCATCTATCCATCATAAAAGAGCTTCTATCCATCATAAAAGAGCATCTATCCATCATAAAAGTGCATCTATCCATCATAAAAGAGCTTCTATCCATCATAAAAGAGCATCCGTCCATCATAAAAGAGCATCCGTCCATCATAAAAGTGCATCCGTCCATCATAAAAGAGCATCTATATCCATCATAAAAGGGCATCTATCCATCATAAGAGCATCTATCCATCATAAAAGAGCATCTATCCATCATAAAAGTGTCTCTATCCATCATAAAAGAGCGTCTATCCATCATAAAAGAGCGTCTATCCATCATAAAAGAGCATCTATCCATCATAAAAGAGCGTCTATCCATCATAAAAGAGCATCTATCCATCATAAAAGTGCATCTATCCATCATAAAAGAGCGTCTATCCATCATAAAAGAGCATCTATCCATCATTCAAGAGCATCTATCCATCATTCAAGAGCATCTATCCATCATTCAAGAGCATCTATCCATCATAAAAGAGCATCTATCCATCATTAAAGTGCATCTATCCATCATAAAAGTGCATCTATCCATCATAAAAGTGTCTCTGTCCATCATAAAAGAGCATCTATCCATCATAAAAGAGCATCTATCCATCATAAAAGTGCATCTATCCATCATAAAAGTGCATCTATCCATCATAAAAGTGCATCTATCCATCATAAAAGTGTCTCTATCCATCATAAAAGAGCATCTATCCATCATAAAAGTGTCTCTGTCCATCATAAAAGTGCATCTATCCATCATAAAAGAGCATCTATCCATCATAAAAGTGTCTCTGTCCATCATAAAAGTGCATCTATCCATCATAAAAGAGCATCTATCCATCATAAAAGAGCGTCTATCCATCATAAAAGAGCGTCTATCCATCATAAAAGAGCGTCTATCCATCATAAAAGAGCGTCTATCCATCATAAAAGAGCATCTATCCATCATAAAAGTGCATCTATCCATCATAAAAGTGTCTCTGTCCATCATAAAAGAGCATCTGTCCATCATAAAAGAGCATCTATCCATCATAAAAGAGCATCTATCCATCATAAAAGAGCATCTATCCATCATAAAAGTGCATCCGTCCATCATAAAAGTGTCTCTGTCCATCATAAAAGAGCATCTATCCATCATAAAAGAGCATCTATCCATCATTCAAGAGCATCTATCCATCATAAAAGTGCATCCGTCCATCATAAAAGAGCATCTATCCATCATAAAAGTGCATCCGTCCATCATAAAAGTGTCTCTGTCCATCATAAAAGAGCATCTATCCATCATAAAAGTGTGTCCGTTATAATGGATGGATGCACTTTGATGGACAGTGGTCATTCATTGCCATTATAAAGCTTGAAAAAGAACATTTTTTTAATATAACTCTGATGTCACACACACCTAGGATGACTTGAGGGACAGTAAATCATGGGCTAATCTAAATTTTTGGGTGAACTGTCCCTTTAAAACACGTCATCACGGTCTGTGAAAAGGGTATAACGTTTAGCTATTTGAGTGACATGACACAATATGATTATAACAATAGCGCATGTCTAAACTCAGTTCACTATCGGCCTGTGAACTTCGTTCAAAAGAACCATATCATGACCGATCACCAGATAGGAGCGCGCGCGCGACGCGACACAACTTCAGCGGGAGCGTTCTCGTCGCGTCGCGCTCCTCGTTGGCAGTTGAGACGGAGGTAAGAGCAGTCAAACGCGGTTGAGCCCGTGACACTGCCACGGAGGAGCGAGATCGGAGTGTGTGAGTGAGTTCAGCGGTACCTGTGTGCGCGGGAGCCCGGGTCCGTCCGCCGAGCCGCTGTCAAACATCCGCTCCAGAGACACGGACCATAACCCGACGTTGGGCAGGAAGAGGAAGGCCCCGACGAGCAGCAGCGCGATCTGCAGTAACCTCTTCTGCTTGCGTCGCATCTCCGTGTCTCTCCAACCTCTCTCCGTCGGCCTCAGCGGATCAACACAAACTCATACAAGTGCCGTAACTCCAGCTCACTCGGCGCTCAACTGTCAGAACTTCCGCCTTCATGGACTGAACCACCGCGGCCGCGCGCCGGGGGGAGAACGGTCAACACTAGCTTCGGTGAAGACGATTTTAGAAACCCAGAATACTGTATTATTTCGTGAGACTCTTTGTAAAGGTGTACTTACAGTACATTTAATTTAAAAACAGATGATGAGCGCGATAACGTCATGCGCTTTATCGCGCTGGGCCTGATCGGTCCCCCCCGCGGTCGACCAGTTTAACAAGTAAATAATGAATGATGGGGCTAGTTTAACTTCATCACACGTTCCAAAAAATATTATATTTAAATAATCCATCAAGTAATGTTGACTGATGGTCTTTTATGAATGAGAGCAGTGGCTTGTTTAACTTTATCTTAGGTAGGGGGGACGTGTCAAAGTCACATCCACATGATGGAGGACCCGAGGTTTCCCAGCAGAACATTGCCCAAACCATCACTGCCTCGGCCGCCCATGACCCTGTGGCCGGTTCTCCACTGGTCCTTCACTTTTGATAGAGACTGACCACTGCAGACCGGGAACACCCCACAAGAGCTGCAGTTCTGGAGATGCTCTGACCCAGTCGTCTAGCCGTCACAATCTGGCCAAAACTCGCTCAAATCCTCACGTTTGCCCATTTCTCCTGCTTCTAACACATCAACTCTGAGGACAACATGTTCACTTGCTGCCTAATATACCCCACCCACTAACAGAGATCATCAGTGTTACTCACTTCACCTGTCAGTGGTCATAATGTTATGCCTGATCAGTGTATATATATAAAGAAATGAAAATGACAAGGAATCCGAGAACCAAACTTCCACACGCAGAAAGACCGCACACTATATATATATAAAAACAGTACAGGAGTCATCAGTGTGTGTGTGTGAGGCTGGAGTGTGTGTGAAGCTGGAGTGTGTGTGACAGTTTAAACACAATTAAGAGAACTTATTACAGGACGCGGGGTGTGTGTGAGTGTGTGTGAGCAGTGTGTGAGTGACCCGTTTACCTGGCCAAGGCTTTAAAACGCATGTGAATAATAAGCTCTGGCGGTGGAAAGACAGCGGTCAGCACATCAGATGAAGGATTGTGTGTCTCCACCTGAGTCCTGGAACCTGTGCTGGGTTTGACTCAGTGTAAAGGGCCCAACACGCCTTATGAGGGCCGGGACTAACACATTATGGTCTGTAAACACTGTGATTTTGAGGGGTTTAAACCCCTGATATTTTTGAAGAATCATATAGCCTAACAAGACCAAGACAAACCCAGCGATTGGGTTGTTTTAGCTCAGGGATTGGGTTGTTTTAGCCCAGGGATTGGGTTGTTTTAGCCCAGGGATTGGGTTGTTTTAGCCCAGTGATTGGGTTGTTTTAGCCCAGGGATTGGGTTGTTTTAGCCCAGCGATTGGGTTGTTTTAGCCCAGTGATTGGGTTGTTTTAGCCCAGTGATTGGGTTGTTTTAGCCCAGTGATTGGGTTGTTTTAGCCCAGGGATTGGGTTGTTTTAGCCCAGGGATTGGGTTGTTTTAATCCAGGGATTGGGTTGTTTTAGCCCAGTGATTGGGTTGTTTTAGCCCAGCGATTGGGTTGTTTTAACCCAGTGATTGGGTTCTTTTAGGCCAGTGATTGGGTTGTTTTAGCCCAGAGATTGGGTTGTTTTAGCCCAGCGATTGGGTTGTTTTAACCCAGTGATTGGGTTCTTTTAGGCCAGAGATTGGGTTGTTTTAGCCCAGTGATTGGGTTGTTTTAGCCCAGGGATTGGGTTGTTTTAGCCCAGAGATTGGGTTGTTTTAACCCAGTGATTGGGTTCTTTTAGGCCAGTGATTGGGTTGTTTTAGCCCAGTGATTGGGTTGTTTTAGCCCAGGGATTGGGTTGTTTTAGCCCAGAGATTGGGTTGTTTTAACCCGGTGATTGGGTTCTTTTAGGCCAGAGATTGGGTTGTTTTAGCCCAGGGATTGGGTTGTTTTAGCCCAGAGATTGGGTTGTTTTAGGCCAGTGATTGGGTTGTTTTAGCCCAGAGATTGGGTTGTTTTAGGCCAGTGATTGGGTTGTTTTAGCCCAGGGATTGGGTTGTTTTAGCCCAGAGATTGGGTTGTTTTAACCCAGGGATTGGGTTGTTTTAGCCCAGAGATTGGGTTGTTTTAGGCCAGTGATTGGGTTGTTTTAGCCCAGGGATTGGGTTGTTTTAGCCCAGAGATTGGGTTGTTTTAACCCAGTGATTGGGTTCTTTTAGGCCAGTGATTGGGTTGTTTTAGCCCAGTGATTGGGTTGTTTTAGCCCAGGGATTGGGTTGTTTTAGCCCAGAGATTGGGTTGTTTTAACCCGGTGATTGGGTTCTTTTAGGCCAGAGATTGGGTTGTTTTAGCCCAGGGATTGGGTTGTTTTAGCCCAGAGATTGGGTTGTTTTAGCCCAGAGATTGGGTTGTTTTAGGCCAGTGATTGGGTTGTTTTAGCCCAGGGATTGGGTTGTTTTAGCCCAGAGATTGGGTTGTTTTAGCCCAGTGATTGGGTTGTTTTAGCCCAGTGATTGGGTTGTTTTAGCCCAGGGATTGGGTTGTTTTAGCCCAGTGATTGGGTTGTTTTAGCCCAGTGATTGGGTTGTTTTAGCCCAGGGATTGGGTTGTTTTAGCCCAGGGATTGGGTTGTTTTAATCCAGGGATTGGGTTGTTTTAGCCCAGTGATTGGGTTGTTTTAGCCCAGCGATTGGGTTGTTTTAACCCAGTGATTGGGTTCTTTTAGGCCAGTGATTGGGTTGTTTTAGCCCAGAGATTGGGTTGTTTTAGCCCAGCGATTGGGTTGTTTTAACCCAGTGATTGGGTTCTTTTAGGCCAGAGATTGGGTTGTTTTAGCCCAGTGATTGGGTTGTTTTAGCCCAGGGATTGGGTTGTTTTAGCCCAGAGATTGGGTTGTTTTAACCCAGTGATTGGGTTCTTTTAGGCCAGTGATTGGGTTGTTTTAGCCCAGTGATTGGGTTGTTTTAGCCCAGGGATTGGGTTGTTTTAGCCCAGAGATTGGGTTGTTTTAACCCGGTGATTGGGTTCTTTTAGGCCAGAGATTGGGTTGTTTTAGCCCAGGGATTGGGTTGTTTTAGCCCAGAGATTGGGTTGTTTTAGGCCAGTGATTGGGTTGTTTTAGCCCAGAGATTGGGTTGTTTTAGGCCAGTGATTGGGTTGTTTTAGCCCAGGGATTGGGTTGTTTTAGCCCAGAGATTGGGTTGTTTTAACCCAGGGATTGGGTTGTTTTAGCCCAGAGATTGGGTTGTTTTAGGCCAGTGATTGGGTTGTTTTAGCCCAGGGATTGGGTTGTTTTAGCCCAGAGATTGGGTTGTTTTAACCCAGTGATTGGGTTCTTTTAGGCCAGTGATTGGGTTGTTTTAGCCCAGTGATTGGGTTGTTTTAGCCCAGGGATTGGGTTGTTTTAGCCCAGAGATTGGGTTGTTTTAACCCGGTGATTGGGTTCTTTTAGGCCAGAGATTGGGTTGTTTTAGCCCAGGGATTGGGTTGTTTTAGCCCAGAGATTGGGTTGTTTTAGGCCAGTGATTGGGTTGTTTTAGCCCAGAGATTGGGTTGTTTTAGCCCAGGGATTGGGTTGTTTTAGCCCAGAGATTGGGTTGTTTTAGGCCAGTGATTGGGTTGTTTTAGCCCAGAGATTGGGTTGTTTTAGGCCAGTGATTGGGTTGTTTTAGCCCAGGGATTGGGTTGTTTTAGCCCAGAGATTGGGTTGTTTTAACCCAGGGATTGGGTTGTTTTAGCCCAGAGATTGGGTTGTTTTAGGCCAGTGATTGGGTTGTTTTAGCCCAGGGATTGGGTTGTTTTAGCCCAGAGATTGGGTTGTTTTAACCCAGTGATTGGGTTCTTTTAGGCCAGTGATTGGGTTGTTTTAGCCCAGTGATTGGGTTGTTTTAGCCCAGGGATTGGGTTGTTTTAGCCCAGAGATTGGGTTGTTTTAACCCGGTGATTGGGTTCTTTTAGGCCAGAGATTGGGTTGTTTTAGCCCAGGGATTGGGTTGTTTTAGCCCAGAGATTGGGTTGTTTTAACCCAGTGATTGGGTTCTTTTAGGCCTGTGATTGGGTTGTTTTAGCCCAGAGATTGGGTTGTTTTAGCCCAGCGATTGGGTTGTTTTAACCCAGTGATTGGGTTCTTTTAGGCCAGAGATTGGGTTGTTTTAGCCCAGCGATTGGGTTGTTTTAGCCCAGAGATTGGGTTGTTTTAACCCAGCAATTGGGTTGTTTTAGCCCAGAGATTAGGTTGTTTTAGCCCAGCGATTGGGTTGTTTTAATCCAGTGATTGGGTTCTTTTAGGCCAGAGATTGGGTTGTTTTAGCCCAGAGATTGGGTTGTTTTAACCCAGTGATTGGGTTCTTTTAGGCCAGTGATTGGGTTGTTTTAGCCCAGAGATTGGGTTGTTTTAACCCAGCGATTGGGTTGTTTTAACCCAGTGATTGGGTTCTTTTAGGCCAGAGATTGGGTTGTTTTAGCCCAGCGATTGGGTTGTTTTAGCCCAGAGATTAGGTTGTTTTAGCCCAGTGATTGTGTTGTTTTAATCCAGCGATTGGGTTGTTTTAGCCCAATGATTGGGATGTTTTAGCCCAATGATTGGGTTGTTTTAGCCCAGTGATTGGGTTGTTTTAACCCAGTGATTGGGTTCTTTTAGGCCAGAGATTGGGTTGTTTTAACCCAGCAATTTGGTTGTTTTAGCCCAGAGATTACGTTGTTTTAGCCCAGTGATTGGGTTGTTTTAACCCAGCAATTTGGTTGTTTTAGCCCAGAGATTAGGTTGTTTTAGCCCAGTGATTGGGTTGTTTTAACCCAGTGATTGGGTTGTTTTAATCCAGTGATTGGGTTCTTTTAGGCCAGTGATTGGGTTGTTTTAGCCCAGCGATTGGGTTGTTTTAGCCCAGAGATTAGGTTGTTTTAGCCCAGTGATTGGGTTGTTTTAACCCAGTGATTGGGTTGTTTTAATCCAGTGATTGGGTTCTTTTAGGCCAGTGATTGGGTTGTTTTAGCCCAGCGATTGGGTTGTTTTAGCCCAGCGATTGGGTTGTTTTAGCCCAGAGATTGGGTTGTTTTAGCCCAGTGATTGGGTTGTTTTAGCCCAGTGATTGGGTTGTTTTAGCCCAGCGATTGGGTTGTTTTAATCCAGCGATTGGGTTGTTTTAGCCCAATGATTGGGATGTTTTAGCCCAATGATTGGGTTGTTTTAGCCCAGTGATTGGGTTGTTTTAGCCCAATGATTGGGTTGTTTTAGCCCAGTGATTGGGTTGTTTTAGCCCAATGATTGGGTTGTTTTAGCCCAGTGATTGGGTTGTTTTAGCCCAATGATTGGGTTGTTTTAGCCCAGCGATTGGGTTGTTTTAGCCCAGGGATTGGGTTGTTTTAGCCCAGTGATTGGGTTGTTTATAGCCGTTTCATGTTTGATTTTGACATGACATAAAGCAGTGATATCAATGTGGCTGAGTTGTTTACTTACTTTTAAATTTGTTTTCCCATTGAAGATGCCATATTATGCCCCTTTATTGTGTCTCTGGCTCTACTAGAGCAGGTTTTCCTGCTTTGAGTGTTGATTTTTCCCCATATCCTCCATTGTTGCGGCTCCTCTCTTCCCAGTCTGTCAGTAACGCTCTGTTTACTTCCTGTCTCTATGAAGCCCCTCCTCCTGAAGAGCACACTGTGCTCTGATTGGTCGGCTGGAGCGGTGTCTTGTGATTGGTGTTTGGGAAATGTCCCACCCCTTACCATAACAGTTTCAACACACGACTAACTCAACCCGACCCCACATCGTTATGCTGCCCATTCATTATTATAATGAGGTTTTATTTTTTTATTTTGGATATTATCTGATCCAATTACTTGGATCGGCCTTTTTGTTAACCATAAATATTGTTATTGTATAAGAACATAGTAATACAAATTCTAAGAATAAAAATATGAAAAATAGTATAAAAAATATAAGGTCACAGTTACATTATATTTTTTATACTATTTTTCATATTTTTACTCTTAGAATTTGTATTACTATGTTCTTGTTGTGTTTGTATTGCATATGTGCACTGGAAGCTTCAGCACCAAGAAACATTCCTTGAATAAAGCTCATTCTGATTCTGATTCTGATATTCTGTGCATTAAAAAGAACATTGTCCCATTGGTTCGGTACCACATTTTTGATCTATAAAACTACATGCCATGGCGAAAGCCGCTTAAAGAGCTTTAAACACACCCCTGGTACGCCTCAAGACCACATTAATCCACTGAAACATTTGGACCCGCTACACCTCTTCAGACGAGCGCTGGGCATTGCTTTAACCCGTCCAGCTCCACTAAAGCTGTGATATGGCAGATCCAGCGACATCTTCATCCTCAGGTCTGAACTCCATTGTGCTGCTGAAAGACTCCAACTCATCAGGTAAGGGAAATCATTCACGTGGAATGGGTTTAATAATGTGTTGAAAAATTGTATTAAAAGTGCTTAGATTTATAATCTGTCCACTAAACGCAGCAGCCATGCATTAGACCGACTGTAAAATCACTTTCCAGCCAAACAAAACCAGTGTTGTATTATCCAGGAGATGTGCTGGACCTGTGAAACATATCAAAGTTCAAACTGTCCCGATAATATCAAACTCTCCAGATCTGTTCAGGGTGACATCTGCATGAATTCCCTTTTGTTTCAGAATCTGAAGTTTGGTCATATCTGTTGTTTATGATGCTCAATTGTGGTCTTTGCTCGTTTCGGACCTGTAAGTCGTCACACATGACTCTTATTGGCTGATTTGTAAGCAGATTAATGTCTTTGACCCAATAGCTTCAGTCAGTCTGAGACACCAACGCTTTCTTTTCTAGCAAAGACCATAATGATAAAAGTCATAATGATAGTTCACTGGAATAATGGTCAGGAAAATAATAAACATTATCAATGTTTTTGCTGATCTAGATTATGAAATATCTACCGACAGAACACCTCATCAATGCTCTCATTGTCAGCTTATTGAGCGTAATTCACTGTTTTATGCACTCCTTTGAGGCTCATAAGACTCCCTGAGTTTGCCTTCTTAGCGTGAGGATTAAATCACATGTCAAGCATGAATGGCTTTTATGTTGAATCAAGTTGTCACACACAGTGCAGTAATGGCAGTTCTTCAAACACATACCCAGTTGGCAGCATTTATCAGTGGATCCGATATCACAAAACCAAGATCGGGACATATTAATTCATCATCTGAAATGGTATTGAAGTTATTGATACTCTTAATTTTTGGGGGGGCTTTTGTGAATGGTGAAGTCCTCAAGACTGTAGGGTGTTTATCATTTTAGGTTTCAGAATTGTGCTCGCGAGCGTCCCCTTGTGGCTGTTATGTTCCTTCAGCTCCATGCAGACTTCTACCATGGAGTCAGAGGCCCTGTCCCAAATGCCACACTTCATGTGCACCTTCAGTCTCGTGGACTCAAAATGGCCGCTGCGTGCACGTGTCCGTCAAGCCCACGAGACCGCAGGGTGTCCCGTTTGTCATTTTAGGTCTCAGAAGGGTGCTCACGAGCGTCCCCTTTGAGGTCAATATGCGTCCTCAATGCGCACTTCTGCCGAGCACTGGTGCGGGTTACACAGCGGACTTCTTCCCGGCAGTCAAAGCGGCGTTACGTCGTGCAAGTGCGGACTCAGAGGAAGACTGTGAGGGTTTAGGACGCCATTTTGGACAGGGCGAAAGTGGCATTACATCACAAAAGTGCAGACTAGCAAGAAGTCTGTGAGGGTTTAGGCCATGAGGCCATTTGGGACGGGGCGACAGGACCTCTCTGATTTATGGGAATTATTAGCATATGGCAGTTTTAAGCCCATATTTTTTAAATGTATTTATAATTTTTCAAACACTGCACCGAAGACATCACAACATTTATTTAAACTTCAATATTAACCTCTTAACTGTCCCCGTTCCACAGGTGGGACGCCTGGTGCTTTTTTTTTTTTTGATCGCCTTTTTTTCGTATCATATATTTGAGTAATTATCATAAATTAGGTATCATTTGAAAGCTTACAAACTCAAAATTCCTCCTGTGAAAACCGTTTTGAAATCGGACATTGTGTTATCATGGAAACGTTACTCTAAATTATTCTAGTGGGCGGCATCATGTTTCATATTACAACAATTATTTTATCTACTTTATATTCAAAATCTTTTCCAATCTTGACATAACGCATATCGTCGGAAAGGTCTGAGTCTCAAGGGTCCATATTTGGTGACCGTTTTGTGATGGAAGTGATATTTGGACAGAAATTTACAGGAAAATGCATTAAAAAAAAAACAATAAATGGAGTGTGAATGACACCCGGTGGCTGTTTCTGGTACAGCACCTAAACAACATCTCATGGGGACTTTAATTTTTGTGATATCAACTTCAAATTTGGAACACAACTTGGTTAGACATATGGCTTTGATTTTATAGTACTTTTAGAGTAAATTATTTTTTGTAAAATATATATTTTATATGAAATAAAAAATATTTAGTACAGTATTTTTCATTTACAGTAAATTTAAACTTCCATAACTCTTTCATACTTTCATATTTTGTACTTCAGCAATAATCTGCAGAGTGTCGTCTTTAAAACGAGACCAAACTTTGGTCAAAGCGTTCTTGAATTACAGCCCTTTAAGTTTGGAGAGTGCGTTTTCATGTGTATTCTCAAAAAGGGGGGAGACAGTTAAAGGGTTAAAGCAATATGCCCCAAGAAGCCATGGTTTACAGTCGATTTATAACCGCTAAGGGGCGTTCAGAGCCATAGAAAGAGAGTTGCGACACACTATGATCTTGTGGTCACGTGGTTCATGGAGCTCTCAATCGTTCCAAACAACTCCGCGCTGTCAATCTGTCTGAACAGGATTAAGCAGGACAGACAGCAGTTTCACTATATTTGCAGCAATTTCTGGTAAATATTAACACTGTGCTTCGACTTCGACTGGGCTTTACAGTAGCACTTTATTCTAGGGAGACATAAAGAAGAGAAATTACGTTAATGTTGTTTTTGAGTGATCTGGTTATTTTATGTGGGTCATGAGTGCATGGTTTTACAGCGTTGAGTGTTGTAGCCAATCACGGGCATTTCTGTTGAAAATAATGACCGGTCATATGTTTAATTTACCAGGAATGAGAATCCATATCGATCAAAACAAGTTTTATACAGTCTCTAAACGCTGAATGAATAATAGTGCAAGTTTACGTTTTACATGAATCTTCCCATCATCTACAAATCCTCTCATCATAACAAACAAAGCACAGATGAAGTTTAGTCAGAAGTTTGAGACTTTGTGATTTTCCCTACAATTAGCCTATATATTTAACACTTCATTACAAATACAGTAACAAAATAGACATTTTAATGTTATAATAGTGATTTGATGATCTATAAAAATTCATTCGAAAAAAAGAGAAAAAATGGCTAATGAGCCAATAAGTGTTCCTCTTCCGCCATCTACTGGTTATAGTGGTCATTTCTTTTATAAATGAAATGTTATTTTATGATACTCACATAGGCCTACACAACAGGTGAATATGAATGAGTGATTCTATACAGAATTTAACCCAAGAAAGAAGTTTTAAATAGTGTTTAAAAAAAACAGGGCAACCGATTTAATTCAGCTCTTTTTATCCAGGCGTTATTCATATTCATTATTCATAGGCGTTATACGTTATTCCTTGAATGGGCTACTTCATAGAAACGCTTTCGACAGAAAGATCTCAGAGAGACTGAAAACTGTTGAAATATGACCGATAGCATCTGGATATAGCAGCTGTTGCAGTGCGGCTCACGTTATCTACTGCAGTTAGAGTCTAACCATCTATTATATAACACGCTTCATAAAATACCACTTCTATTAATATTCCTGAGAGGTCAACTAATGCCATAAAATCTCAAAATATGCAGTAATTTCATCAGTTTGCCGGCGAGTGTGCTTGAGATGCACTGAGATGAATGGGGTTCAATGCTGGAACTATTGGTCGCTCCATGACACGCTTTACTTCCGCATTCCTCAGTTCCTATGGAGGTCTATGGGAGTGTCGTAACTCTGTTTTCAACGGCTCTGGGGGTGTTGATGGGTGTAAACGATCTTTGCTGGTGTTGTAAAATGTGTTTAAGGATACACAGAGTACTTACCAACACGATCATCATTTCTGAGAGGAATGAACGCATATATGAACAAGTTCTCCGTTTAGGATTAGAACGAGTTCAACCCAAGCGCTCTTTGGTGACGTTACTGTTGATCATCTGTCCATCATCGTATAAAGCCCGCCTTGATGATCTGATTGGTCGAACAGCTCTGGTTCCAGCATAGTTGCTCCACAACAGATCACAGACCGACCTTCCCCACCTCAAATGTTGTGGGCGGGGCTAAGCTCAGCTGGCATCCAGGCTAGTCAAATGGCCCATTGTATGCAAGTATTCAGGAACAGGCTTTATTAACTACACTTAAAACACTCGAAATACATCGCACAACCATGTGAACTAAAGACAAGACTGAGCATTGGAACGAAGGGCTTAAATACACAGAACTAGATCATTAACAAAACTAGAAACATGTGAATAATTAAATCAATAACCATGGAAGCAGAAACTAAACAGATCAGGGAAACAGGACAGAATATCAAATTAAGAGTCCACAAAACGGACCATGGTATCGAAGTTAACAGTTTTTGGGCAGAAAAAATGAATAGTAACACTAGAAAATATGCAAAAATATACAGTTATGATCATGGATATCTAGTTTACCTGTACTTTCCATCAAAAGGATTCAGAATAGGCCCTGGAATTTGTTTTTCTTCTGTTCAACAAATGAGGTTGGGGAGAGTGGGGTAAGATGACCCAGTGGGTAAGTTGACCCACCACCTTTATCTTGGCAACTGTACACTTTTAATGTCATGTGACCATATATATTTGGGATTGAGATTCAATCAGATGGTCCGTTTACATCCAGATGGTGCAATTTACCCACTGACCCGTATCAATTTAACCCTAACCTTGGGTAAATTGAGCCACAGGAACACTTTTTTATAAGAAGCCATATTTTAAGAACCCTTTGTCATAGATGCATTCGGATCATTTAAAAGGATAGCAAACATCCTGAAATGACTTTAGATACTTTCGTTGTACTTCTGCCTTATTTTCTCTTATCTTGAGGACCACATTTTGTTTTCAATTTCAATGAGGTTTGAGGTATTTTACTACCCTTTTACATACATTTTGGACCGTTTTTAGCTATTTTATACAAATACAAATTAAAAAAACATCCAGATCAGGGAAGCAAACACTGATGTGAATCCAGTCAGTCTTGGATTAGAGGAAGTGGGCAACTGAGACTTAAGCCTAAATCCATGGACGAACTGTGGCTTGAAAGAACCTATACATCTATAGAAGAGAATGAATTCAATATAAACACACCGACATATCACAGTATTGATTGATAGTGCTTGGAAACTCGACATCAAATGCAACTGGATCTTCAACTACTTGATCTTTTTTGAAGAGATTAACCCTTTAACTGTCACCCCCCTTTTTGAGAATACACATGAAAACGCACTATCCAAACTTAAAGGGCTGTAATTCAAGAACGCTTTGACCAAAGTTTGGTCTCGTTTTAAAGACGACACTCTGCAGATGATGTTTAGGTGCTGTACCAGAAACAGCCACCGGGTGTCACACACTCCATTTATTGTTTTTTTTATGCATTTTCCTGTAAATTTCTGTCCAAATATCACTTCCATCACAAAACAGTCACCAAATATGAACCCTTGAGACTCAGAGCTTTCCGACAATATGTGTTTTGTCAAGATTGGAAAAGTTTTTGAATATAAAGTAGTTAAAATAATTGTTGTAATATGAAACATGACACCGCCCACTAGGGGAGGAGCCCACTAGAATAATTTAGAGTAACGTTTCCATGGTAACACAATGTCCGATTTCAAAACGGTTTCCACAGGATGAATTTTGAGTTTGTAAGCTTTCCAATGATACCTAATTTATGATAATTACTTAAATATATGATACGAAAAAAAGGCGATCAAAAAAAGAGCACCAGGCGTCCCACCTGTGGAACGGGGACAGTTAAGAGGTTAAATTCACACTTTTCCAAACTCTCTGTTTCTGCAGTCCAGGATTGGACCACTGAAGAGGACCATGGGGTCTTGCCATCCGTCCGACACCCGTATCTCTGTGCAGTGCAGGGACTGGTGTATTGGCAGGAGCCACAGAAGTCAGTGCTAGTGTTCGGTGGCTCGATGCTGGTGCTCACGTCTCTAGCAACACTCAGTGTTATCAGCGTTGTCTCCTACCTGCTCCTGGCCCTGCTGTGTGTCACCATCACTTTCAGAGTCTACAAGTCAGTCATGCAGGCGGTACAGAAGTCTGATGAAGGACACCCTTTTAAGTATGTATGCCTTTGTGGTATTTTATAAAGTCTGATCTGTTTGTGTCTTTGATGATGAATGAAGGTAAAATGCACACCGTAGTGAAAGCTTTCACCATTATTTACAGTTCATGGATAAACACTTTATTAAATGTGTCATGAACTGGCTTTTTTATTAGGGGCCAAGCACAGAAGTTGCGAAGGCATCTATTGAAATTGTTGGCGTTCCTATTATTATTCTTCTTCTTCCGCTCTTGAGTCTATGGCAGCTCATAGAACCGTATGGTAAAAAGTTGTGAAATTTGGCACACTCATAGAGGACAGTCTGAAATGTCACCATAGCAAATTTAGAGTCTCTAACTCAATCTCTCTAGCGCCACCACCAGTGCAAAGTTTGACTCATGTTTATGCTAATACCTTTTGAAGCATAAGGGCTAGAAACAAAATTAATTTTTCCACTGATTCCTTGGCTCATGACGATTCGATTGCACCATCATTTACCGTCATCAATATTTTCCCGACATTTAAAATTTTCCAAAAAAAATACTTTTGCGAACTCGTCCTAGACGGTTCCAGATCATCTTCAGACCATCAAGTTGATTTCTCAAATCATTTTCGATAAACGCGTAGACAAATTTTATGTAGCGGTTGCAAAAACACACTTAAGGCAATATCTCCGCAACGCTTTATCCTATTCAAACCAAACTTTGTACATTTCATCACAAGCATGACCCGAGGCAACATGCAGTGTTTCGGCGCTGCGCAACCTACTGATCCGGAGATATACGAAAAATGGCTATTTTTGCTTATAACTTCTGTACCATTTGTCCAAAAATCATAAAGGTGGTCTCGTTAGATTCAGGACGGCATGCCGAGTCGTCTAATATACAATTTTGGCTGTCGGCCATTTTGTATTATGTGCTAAAATGCTGTATTTTATGAATACATGAACGAATCGTTACGAAACTCGGTATGGATCATCAGCACGATGTCCTGAATGAGCCTAAGAAGTTTCGAAACAGCGTCACCTAGTGGATAATCTTTGTTCAAACGCTTATAACTTTGGGTGCGATTGACTTATTTTCATGAGAGTAACTTTTTTTGTCTCCTGAATCCTTGCCGAGTCCAATGATACCAAACTTGCCAGGTTTTGGCGTATGGTTTGTGCAGCGTTGTAATTTAGCGCTTAAAAAACGTTAGCTGATATCTTCGAAACCACTAGTCCAATCGAGACGAAACCAGCGTCAGAAGTTCGGAAACATAGGTCGATAGTGATATATTAATGCCAAAATGTCAAAATATTGATAGTTAGGGAGTAAAATCCAATCAAAGTCAGGTGTCAGTCATTTTTCATGTGTTTTTTCATATAAATGTCTATAACTCCAAAACGAAACAAGATATTTTCACCACAATTAACACACATGTATGGGCTCACTCCGAGGACACATAAAAAAAATGGTAGGATTGTGCGTCTTGGTGGCGCTATAATAGAACAAAACATGAAATTCCCATTGACTACAATGCAGTATTATGATATAAAATGCTATGCTTTACAAATGAATTGGTGTATCATTATGAAACTTGGTATGTGCCATCAGCACCATGCCTCTAAGGTACTTAAAAGGTTTCAAAACAGCACCGCCATGTGGTCCATACTTATAATGAAAAGGCCTCTTGAGGCGAGATCTCTGCAATGACATATTGACACTATATTGACACCCTGCTTTGATATATTGACAGCAATCTTTGCATGTGTCATTGTTCCCTTATTCTGACCACACCATATCAATTTCGTAACTGTGCCACCTATTGGTTGAAAGTGATAAATCATTAAATCATTATTATTGACTGTATTTATCATTTTACAGCTATTTTGCCTAAAATCACCTTAATGGCTAATTTTTGCAGTTAGTCTGACATAAAATGATTTGTCTCTCATCCACCCGCGATTGATATGAATGTTATTTTATATTACTTGGCCCGCCCGATCGGTGGATATACGCGGGTGCCAAGTACATTACAGACTGCATGATTAAAACTTCCGCGATTGTATTTTCCTTCAAATATTAAGTCAAGAGAGTGAACGCACATCACGAAAGGAATGTTATTTCACTATTTAAGATGATACGTATTGGTAGCCCGTCTGGAAAACACACAGCCCCGGGACGTTGGTAAGTTATGTTTAGTTAGACACGTACACATAATCAATACGATCTGTAACAATGCAATACTAGCACATATAAAACCTTTTTTTACTCAAGCTTATGCAGCGACTGTGTTCTTTCACAATTAGGCACAGCGCAATATCTTGCTATCTTCGGCATGTTTATTGCTCGGTAGCGCGATCCGTTTAGCTCCACGAGTCGGTGGGCGGGGCTACAGAATCAGGCGTTGTTCTTCTTCTGTTGAGGCGGCGTTTCAGCACACGATTACGTCAAGGGACGCAGATCTCTCGTTTTCTGGGCCTGGTGTCAATAATAGCTTTTCTTTGACTAAAGTCCCTTTCACACAGCGAGTTTTAACTCAAAAGATGATGTTATGGTTGTCTGTACAGTAGGCAAACAGCTGCATCTGTACAGCTGTAAACACAACTACAGCTGTAATCTCGTGAGAAATGCCATACCTGGCAAAGGTCAATGTTGATTGAATAGCTAATGACATCAACTGGACATTTTGTGACCTTTGTTTCCTTGTATGTGATTGGTTTAAGCCTTTTCTGACGCTGTGAGTGTTAAAAAAAATCGACATTGAAACGGAAAAAATAAACGTTGTTTTTTCGCCGCAGCACATTCGCGTTCGGTGTGGAAGCTCTCATTACACAAACAGCTGATTAACCAATAAAACCATTGCTCAAATTATTTGTGCGTCAAAATCGCGTCCAGTGTGAAAGGACGTTTTCAGCTCTGAAATCTACAGGATATTCTTATATCACGATTAACTTTTATATATCAAACGCTCAAGGGAAACTTGATTTCTCAATTCATCACCCCTTTAAAGCACTTGAAAGGGTTTCTGACTGTAAAGTTCTCTCTATCCCAGAGAACAAGAAATATTATCATTTAAGTGGGTGAGAAATTAATTATTTGTATTATTCCCAGTAGTGGAATCTCCCCGATCCCCCATGGACGCTCTGTTTCTGCACTCCCATCTAGTTTCCTTGTTAGATTCGTTGACCGTTAGTGTCATCACACCTGTTTCCCTGTGTGTTTAACACAGCCGCTGCGCCGTTACACCTGTTCATCTAACGGTGTAATGTTTATCTGGAGGAGCCGCAGTCACGTGTGGGCTATAGTAGCTTTTCCCGGTGTCTCTCTTTGCTTAGCGATCTCACAGAGCTTTCTGGTTTCTTGGTGTGACTCTGCTTTCCGCTCGACTGGATGAATGTTCTTGAGATTTAAAAAGAAGTAAAATGAGGTCTTTGTGCATCCACAGAGTTCTGATGGAAAGAGACATCTGCATTTCACCGGACACAGCCCGCAGGTACATGGACATATGTTTGGTGAAATTAAACACCGCTCTCATACAGACAAGAAGACTTGTGCTGGTAGAGGATGTGGTGGATTCACTGAAGGTATGTCCCTTTATCTACAACCATTCACAACTAAATTCATATCAGTTTCTTTTTTATTTAAAGGGAACAAATTATGCTCTTTTAATTTGACCTTCCCTTTAGTGTGCAATATTGCTGTTGGTGCACGTAAACAAGGTTAAAGTTATTATATACACTCACCTAAAGGATTATTAGGAGCAGCATACTAATACTGTGTTTGACCCCCTTTGGCCTTCAGAACTGCCTTAATTCTACGTGGCATTGATTCAACAAGGAGCTGAAAGCATTCTTTAGAAATGTTGGCCCATATTGATAGGATAGCATCTTGCAGTTGATGGAGATTTGTGGGATGCACATCCAGGGCACGAAGCTCCCGTTCCACCACATCCCAAAGATGCTCTATTGGGTTGAGATCTGGGGACTGTGGGACGGCCATTTTAGTCCAGTGAACTCATTGTCATGTTCAAGAAACCAATTTGAAATGATTGGAGCTTTGTGCCATGGGGCATTATCCTGCTGGAAGTAGCCATCAGAGGATGGGCACATGCTGGTCATAAAGGGATGGACATGGTCAGAAACAATGCTCAGGTAGGCCGTGGCATTTAAACCATGCACAATTGGCACTAAGGGGCCTAAAGTGTACCAAGAAAACATCCCCCACACCATTACACCACCACCACCAGCCTGCACAGTGGTAACAAGGCATGATGGATCCATGTTCTCATTCTGTTTACGCCAAATTCTGACTCTACCATCTGAATGTCTCAACAGAAATCCAGACTCATCAGACCAGGCAACATTTTTCCAGTCTTCAACTGTCCAATTTTGGTGAGCTGGTGCAAATTGTAGCCTCTTTTTCCTATTTGTAGTGGAGATGAGTGGTACCCGGTGGGGTCTTCTGCTGTTGTAGCCCATCCGCCTCAAGGTTGTGCGTGTTGTGGCTTCACAAATGCTTTGCTGCATACCTCGGTTGTAACGAGTGGTTATTTCAGTCAAAGTTGCTCTTCTATCAGCTTGAATCAGTCGGCCCATTCTCCTCTGACCTCTAGCATCAACAAGGCATTTTGGCCCACAGGACTGCCCCATACTGGATGTGTTTCCCTTTTCACACCATTCTTTGTAAACCCTAGAAATGGTTGTGTGTGAAAATCCCAGTAATTGAGCAGATTGTGAAATACTCAGACCGGCCCGTCTGGCACCAACAACCATGCCACGCTCAAAATTGCTTAAATCCCCTTTCTTTCCCATTCCGACATTCAGTTTGGAGTTCAGGAGATTGTCTTGACCAGGACCACACCCCTAAATGCATTGAAGCAACTGCCATGTGATTGGTTGATTAGATAATTGCATTAATGAGAAATTGAACAGGTGTTCCTGATAATCCTTTAGGTGAGTGTAAATCTCAGTTGTTAAGCGGGGTTACATTTCCGACATGCATTCTAAGCAGTAGACCAATCACAGCAGACTGGAGCCGGCTGACCAATCACAGCAGACTATATTTAATTTGAACAATCTTCTAACCCTAAGATTATGCTTAAAATGAACATAGACAATGCCTGCAGGCTAATAAGATAATAATGACAGATTGCACTGAACGAGGGATGCAAGCCCATTCTTGAGTCCAGAATATCACAGAGACTTAAATATGCTTTAATTTGGACTTGGATCAATAAGCTAAAAATGCTCTCAGCAACTTGGCAGTATTGAGCTGATACTTTTGCTTGGCAGGTACAAATGTTTTTTTTTAATATCTGACGGGTGAAGACAGATGAATATTCTGTCATCTGTGTAATTAATGTAGAAGCTTAAAGTATAAACCAAACTGTTCTACAGTAAAAAGTGACAGACCTGCCGTGTTTTTCTGCAGTTTGCAGTTGTGATGTGGTTCCTGACAGTTGTGGGTGCTGTCTTCAATGGGATCACAATTTTAATACTCGGTAAGCCTGTCTTCATAATAATAATAATAGTCAAAATAATGATGAAATATAATGGTGGTTGAAGAAAATTCCCATAAAACACAGTCCAGAAGGCACTGTGCTCATACAATATGATGCAGTAATGGACAAAATATATGCATTAATTTTTTTAAAATTTCATAATAAAATAAAGACTGTAAAATGTTGTTCTTTCCCCCGGCAGCTGATATCATCTTGTTCTGCACACCTCTGCTGTATGAGAGGAACAAAGTAAGAATGAGTTTCATATTTATAAGCTTCTATATTCTCGCTTTAGTGTATTTTCTAAGCTGTGTTTGGTTTGTTGTAGACCCAGATTGACGGTTATTTGGTGCGTGTGCAGTCCCAGCTTGAAGAGAAACTGGCAAAGTATGTATGATTGATTGTTATTCCTCTTATAAAGCACCTAATTCTAAGTCTAAACTCAAAGTCTAAGCAGATGTACAGTGTGTAACTCAACACAAGCACTAGACTAGGTGTAGAATATGTCACTAATCGAGTAAAACGAGGAACGCAGCACCACCCCGGGGCCAGGGCCGCAATTATGCATAGGCATTCTAGGCATCTCACACGTCCAGAGGGCAAATAATATGTTTTAAATAATATTATTACTTCAGTCTAATGTTAAAACTCTGTGAGACAATTACTTTATGAACTAATGACATTTAAAATATCGTCACGGTTGGGCAGAAACCTCCATATTTCGTCATAGGTTGGTCACCCTTTACGTCTGTCTGTGGATTCTGCAAATATTTAACCAATGTAAAGTATTAAAACCAGCTTGTGATTTATGCTGCTATCGGAATTATCGTAAATACCAGTTACAGAAGCGGCCATATTCCTGTTCATTCCGACAACAAAGCACTAGAATGCTCATAATCACGACTTCTGAAGTAGGAATTATGACATTTCCGATGAAGGCAGCATAAGCCCATTGGCTCCTCAACCTGTCAATCAAACCTCATAACTCCTCCCATGTCTTGACTCTTGAATGAGGTGCCTCACACAGTTTGGAGCGTTTCTGCTGGCGTGCAGTGTAAAAGGTAAAAAAAAGAACAGGTTGTTTGTGTAACAGCATTTTCTTTACTTAACACAGACTGCATGTCCACACAAGTCAAGTCAACTTTATTTATATAGCGCTTTTAACAATGCAGATTGTCTCACAGCGGCTTCACAGTGTTAAACAGGAAAATAATGCAGCATAATTTTATTCAGCCGTACAGCCGCTCTGGAGAAAAAGGTGATGTCATCAGTTCATTTCAATTATCATACAAATGACAATGTGGACTTTAGATCAGTAATTTAGTTTATAAAGTTAATTTAGTTTAATAATTCAATGGATATTTAGTTGAAAAATTTAGTGTCCCCAACTGAGCACGCCAAGCCAGAGGCAACAGTGGCAAGGAAACCAAAACCCCATCAGGAGCAGAATGGAGGAAAATAAACCTTGGAGAAACCAGGCTCAGTCGGGGGGGCAGTTCTCCTCTGGCCAATTAACAAACAGCGTATTATTATTATTCTGGCAGCTTTACAGGTCAGAGGTCATAAAAGATCGGAATATTGGAACAATCGGAGTCATCCCGCTGGAGACGGGTTTATTGAGGATGCCGTGTCGATGAGGCAGTTTCGGGGGGAGGCTAATCACGGTCTCTCAGACACTTCAGGGTCATGTGTTGGTCTTCTCTGGGCGCAGGTCCAGCATCTGATCTGGATCCGGCCCGGATCCGGCTGACTGCAGTAAACCTCGGGATAAACAGAGAGACTAGCATTAGCGTAGATGCCATTCTTCTGATGATGTCACGAGTACATCAGGTGTTATGGGAAGTGTTCCCGGTTCCGGCTGACCTAGTTAATGCAGCCTAACAATCATTTCATTGAGAAAGTGTTTTATGTGTATGCCACAGTAAAGAGATGTGTTTTTAGTCTAGATTTAAACTGACAGAGTGTGTCTGCTTCCCGAACAATGTTAGGAAGAGTTCCAGAGTTTAGGAGCTAAATAGGAAAAGGATCGACCGCCTGCAGTTGATTTGGATATTCTCGGTATGATCAACTGGCCAGAGTTTAGAGAGCGCAGTAGACGTGATGGAGTATAATGTGTTAAGAGCTCGCTCAAGCACTGGAGATAAACCATTTAGTGCTTTGTAAGTAATAAGCAAGATTTTAAAATGTATGCGATGTTTAATAGGTAGCCAGTGCAGTGTTGACAGAACTGGGCTAATATGGTCACACTTCCTGGTTCTAGTAAGAACTGGAGCTGCTGCGTTTTGGACCAGCTGGAGTTTATTTATTAAGCGAGCAGGGCAACCACCCAGTAGAGCATTACAATAATCTAGCCTTGAGGTCATGAACACATCAACTAACTGTTCAGCATTTGGCATTGAGAGCATGAGCCGTAATTTAGATATATTTTTAAGATGGTAGACAACTCGACAACATGAGAGCTTGCGTCCGATGCACAATAAACACATGCTACCCCACATGAAAAAATACAAGTATATTATAGTAAAATTACAGTAAAATTACTCTAGTAAATACTTTAGTGTTTTTGAACCATACTATAGTAAAGATACTACAGTAAATTGTAGTATATTATAGTATTTACTACACTTTGTTAATTTACTGTAGTATCTTTACTATAGTATGGTTCAAAAACACTATAGTATTTACTACAGTAATTTTACTATAATATACTAGAGTATTTTTTCATGTGGGATAACATGACAACACGATGCCTTGCCAATGAAAAATAAACACGAACAGGCATTCAAGAAAAACACACAAGACAAGAGCACACAGTGAATGAATGAATGTGTGTGTGCTCACAACAGAAGACAAACACACACAGCATGAATGTCTGAACCGCTTCACTGAACCGAAAACAAATTAGACCGGAGTGCTGGCGTCCAAACGGCACACACAACATAGAAAGAGCGACCGGCCCGAGCGAACTGGAAACCGCACCCTCACACAAAGACGATAGAAGTGTCCTGTTACCCAACCAAGAATGAACCCGACTGAACAACATGTTCTCACTCCTCAACAAAGTCGTAATAATTCACAAGATTGAACAAGTTCTCATGACCCTGCAGCTTTTACTCCAACTACTGCTATTGCCTCAATTCCTGTACATATTATCTGTAAATCAATTGCGCCCCTTCTTGGAAAGTAGTCGGATGTCCCACAGACTGTCAGAATTCTTTAAAATGATTGCAAACTGGGCCCAGTCTGTTCATGTTCCAGTGACCCATGATGTCTCTCCACACCTCATAACCTCTGTTTAAAAGAGTGGATATGACCAGTCAGATATTCGATTATTTTGTGATAATCAGATCAGGAACACTGCTGATAATGTCCCGTCTGCATATAAATCGTGTTATTTTTAAACAAATTCAAATTAATATAGCTTGCTATTAAATATAGGCCTCTACTTTTAATAATGGAAATGCCCACATATCAGTGAACTTATTACATAAACGCATCTAACATTTAATTATGTAACACTTTTTACAGAAATAAACACAGTTACAGTATAAACTCACAACTTGCATGCAATGTAATAAACTTACCTTCCTTACGTCAGACGTAACAACCCAGTGTTTGAGTAGTTTTTGTGTCACTCAGATCCTGGGTCAGACGTAACAACCCAGTGTTTGAGTAGTTTTTGTGTCACTCAGATCCTGGGTCATGCGTAACAACCCAGTGTTTGAGTAGTTTTTGTGTCACTCAGCTCCTGGGTCAGACGTAACAACCCAGTGTTTGAGTAGTTTTTGTGTTACTCAGCTCCTGGGTCAGACGTAACAACCCAGTGTTTGAGTAGTTTTTGTGTTACTCAGATCCTGGGTCAGACGTAACAACCCAGTGTTTAAGTAGTTTTTGTGTTACTCAGATCCTGGGTCAGACGTAACAACTCAGGGGTTGAGTTATTTATTATTAGCAGTGCAGCTCCGTCAAATTGCATGTCTTCTGTAAAATACAGGTTTTTGTACATTTTATTTTATCTATAGATTCTTTATTGTGCTGTATATCGTTTAATATTCACATAATGGAAACCCCGGATGCCTTGTGTTAAGGTCAGGAAGATGAAGAAGCCAGGGAGGATGCAATTCACAGTCTTTAATAAAACAAAAGGAAAATGTCCTCAAAGATCAAATAGAACATAAACGTCTGGCAGGAAACAGAACAGAGACTGCCACTAGGCTGGATAATAACTCAGGGTCCCACGAGGACGGAGGGAAGATTCTCAGTAACGTCTGTGAACGGTCAAGGAAGACCTCGGGTCCAGGTGTACTCTGCACACAGGCACAGTTTGAGCAAATACGCAGGACAAGACAAGACAGAATAGGGAGAAATAACAAACGTCTCTCATAGGTAGCGAATGAATAATCCGACAACAAGACCTAGAAGGAGAGGGAATAAGAAGCTGTACAATCAAGGGAAAAGAGAGAACAGGTGGGGAAACGGAGCGGGAAGGGGAAACAGCTGTAAGAGATAATGAGATAATGAGTAGAGCGAAAAGAGTGAGTGAGTGTGTGAATGACCACCAGAGGGAGACAGAGAGAAAGGAAAGAGAAGCCCAGGATCATAACACCTTGCATAAAATTGCATGATTTTATTCAAAAACATAAACAAACAAAAATCATATTGCTTTGACCAGGGTCCTGTCACATCCAGTCACTTTCCTTTCATCCACTCCAGCTCTTGCCCTGCGTCCGTACTTTATCAAAAACACTTGTAATCTGTAAATACTGCAGATGTGGCTCATTTACATCAATTGCAGATCCCTAATTTTCAGGGAGCTCAAATCTCGGATTAGTGTGGTTCATTTTTGCTTAGGTCTAATCTACTGTACTAGACTGAACTGTGCTGTACTGTCCATGAAAATAAATAAAGCGCTCTTTCTTTCTGATGTTGACTCATTGACCTCTCTCTCTTTGTGCAGACTGCAAGACAAATTCCCCGGTCCCATAAAACGAAGCAAAGCAGAATGATGGGCTTCACTCGTCAGGAAAAACCTGAGCATCCAGAGAATAACAGTAAAAGAAGCCGCAGGCCTGTCACTGCTCTCACTTTGAGTTTCTGTTAAATCATTGAAGTTTGTTTGCACAGACAGACATGTTCAAACTCAGTGGCATGTTACAGAACTGCAATCCAATACGTGCACAATAAAACGAGCCTTGATTGACAGCTTCCCTCCTGTGTTTCCCCAGTAAACCCATTTAATCCTGCTTCTAAAAGGTTGAAGTAATGCTTACTGTACTAAGGAACACAGTTTGACCCCAAAGAGAGAGACCCAACCACATCTGTAATGTCAGATCTTTCAGCTGGGAGTGTTGTTGGCGAACGGTTCACATCATGTGTAGTCAGAGACGCATCGGTTTACTGTAAAAGTGGCTACTTTGGTTTCTGCATAGAGTTTTCTATCTTCATGACTTCATCTACAGAAATTTCCCCTCAGAATAAAGGAAACAAGAAACTGGTAGTCATTTGAAAAATGAGTCAAATTAAAATGGGTTTGAATATCATAATAGCCACAGTGAACAATTGCCTCAAATCTGAAGTGAAGGCTGTTCTCACCTCAAAGCTCAGACACTCGTTTCTATTGCATTCCTTCACTGTTTTCCAGCCTTCCTTGTCTTTTCAGTTTGAGTTAATTCAATTCAAATATATTCATCATTAATTTAATTGTCATCTCACACATGGATCTGCATTCAATCAATTAGCATCAAACAAACATTATAATGCTTATTCTCAGTGAATAAAGATTACTTATTAAATGAAGAGATTGAAAAAATGATTGCATGACCACCAAATAGATGGCGATGTGCACTAAGCAGGTTATGTAAATCACCATTAAACAAAAGAAGAAGAGGAAGTAGAATGGCGCGCTCTTTCTTGGCGTCTGTCTCCATGGGTCGATTCGTCGCTCTGTTGAGAATGTCTTGTGTGTTATCCGGGAACTTACTCCGGAACGAGCACACCTCGAGTAAGCAATGTTTGCGTTAATAAACCGAGAGTTCAATTATGTGACGGTAAGTTAACCTTGATTTCTGGAATACCCCCAGGAGACAATGATTCAAACATTCAAGGTGTTTGGATTTCCTCCCTTCTGGTCTCAATCGTTCCTTTTCCCATTTCCCATTTTCCCATTTCCAACGGCAGATGCTGATCGAGTTTTCCTGCCGACATATTAAAACATGCGTTATGGAACAATAAGTAACTGGATTAATATTATGCAATATTTTTAGGTATAATGTTTATTAGCTATTGCAGTCCTGGACAGTCCTGAGACTAAAACAGATCTTCATTTTTTCTTGTGTTGTAGATTTCATTGTCAGTGTTGCTTTTTGACAATTTGCCAATGTTGACAATTTTCAAAAGATTACCCCAAGACTCCTGGCCGAACTCAAAGGGATTGTTATTAAAGGGGGGGTGAAATGCTGTTTCATGCATAGTGAGCTTTTTACACTGTTAAAGACTTGTATCCCATGCTAAACATGGACAAAGTAAAAAAAAAAAAAGTTGGACGTTTGATGGAGTATTTCTGTGGCAAAAAGTTTCGGAAAGGAGTATGGGCCAAAGTGATACGGGCCGTACGGGCTCTTCTCCCGCGCGCGCGACTAGAGCGAGAGAGCAATCGCTCGCCCATTAACCCGCTCTGCTCGGCTTTAGGGAGCCATCGGCTGCGCTGTGGTCACAGGACATCACGACATCAACAATGTCACCAAAGATGTGTGTTTTTGGTTGTCAGGGCAAGACAACCCTGCACAGCTTCCCAAAGAACCCAGCGTTAATGGGACAGTGGATGGAGTTTGTGTTTCCGGAGTTGTGAAAGTGCTTTTGTTTGTTCCCTGAACTTCGGCAACGATGGTTTATGAACAAGCCCAGTTCAACTCTGGATTTGTAGCTGGTCTAATGCTGAAAGATGGAGCGGCCCCAGCGATTAAGGCTCACGGTCGTGTGTTGGAAGCAGGCGGTGAGTAAAACTGCTTCAAATGTCTTTGTGTTGTTAGCTATCGACTCGTTCATTCAAATTATTCTATTCCATTGTTTTTCTATGTAAACACGCACTAGTCTGACGTGCAAAACCGTTCGGTTTGCTACTGATAACATTAAATCACATATAATAGTCCATAAACCAAATCTTGTCCTCATGAACCATGAGTAAACACACACAAATGTTGTAAAACTCGCGCATGACAAGCCGCTAAGCAAGTATATTCCAGTTCCAGTACCATAGAGCCGTCCTGCTGTAGTCATCGCTGCTTCTCCTGTTCAATTTCAGCCTCTAGATCTGATTCTGGATCATTGTGTGTGGCTAAATCTGACTGATCTCAATGGTTTAATTAGGATTACGTTTATTTATTTGATCTCACAGCTTCCAGACGCTCTCAACGCTCGTCATTCTTTAGCTCCGCCCACACGATACGCCTCCAGCCGCTTAGTTTTTTCGGAACGACTCAGTACAGCGTATCTTTCTTTTATAAATATAATAAAACTAAAGACTTTTCGGAGATATGAAGGATGCAATACTACTCTATATGCACTCGAGATTGATATGAGATAGAAACTGAGTGTTTCATCCCCCCTTTAATGAACCAAACTGGATGGTGAAATTGTACTGAACTGACGGAAGATGAGCAGCTCTGTCTTCACTACATTCTAAAACATGCTGGGTTAAAAACAACCCAAGTTGGGTTGAAAATGGACACACACAGCAACTGAGTTTATTTAACCCAGCAGTTGTTAAATGTTTGCCCTGCTGGGTAGTTTTATTTAACTCAACTCTATTGTTTAAAAATGACTTGCTTAAAATGAACCCAAAGTATGTTAGAAATTGACATTTATTAAGAAGTTTAATTAATAATTATTAAGCAAAATAAATAAATAATAATAATTAAATTGCTTATTAATAAATGTTCAACTTTTGATTATTATTGTTGCCTCCAGTAATTACATGTCTGATTTTTAATTTCCAACCTATTTTGGGTTCATTTTAAGCCAGCCATATAGTACTTTTTAAACAATAGTTGGGTTAAATAAAATTCCCCAGCATGTCAGGCAAACATTTAACCCAACCACTGGGTTAAAACAATCCAATCGCTGGGTTTGTCCATTTTCAACCCAACTTGGGTTCTTTTTAACCCAGCATAGGTTGAGTTGCAGGTGATGTTCTTTCATCCGTGCCGCGATGGATCCATGCATCTACTGTGGGATCATCTGGTTGAAATAAAAAGAGATGCGTTTCATCCTCATATCAATGGTATATGAGAAACCATATGCATGTGTAATGGGTCCCAGCAATGCAGTGTATATGGAGAAGAGGAGCGGTCCCATGACTGAACCCTGAGGTATCCCGGTGACCAGTTGATGTCTTTTGGATACTTCTCCTCCCCTGGCAACACTGAATGACCTCCCTGTGAGATAGGATTCAAATAGTTCCTGTGATGCCCAGAGATGAGAGGATGTACAGAAGCATCTGATGGGTTTATGGTGTTGAAAGCTGCAGATACATTTAGCAGAATGAGAAATGAGCTAAACTCTGCTGGTCGGAAACTCGCCAGGATCCTTTATGAATGATTCTACTGCTGCTGAAGATTATATTTCAAACATACGATGACTATAAGAGACCATCTGAGACTTTTGTTAATTTCAATGGATATACATGCACTGTAAAAAAAAATTGGGGGGAAAAATTGTGTAAATTGATCATTACATATTGGCCCAATAAATGACTTCCAAATAATTATCGCCATGCAAAAAGATGCATTGTACTAATCATAGCTTAAGGTCTTCACTCAAAATTAAAATTGTATATTCACCGAACATATTTAATTGTGCTCAGTCAATCTATGAAGTCGAAGTGAAAAATCCATGTTGGCTGAACAAGTCCTACGTCCGAAAAACGGTATACGCATGCGCAAAATGCGCTTGAAAAAAACTGTTCCTGTGGAGATTTCAAATGCGGAGCGCGGGAGCGGCAGCGCGAGCGGAGCCGAACCAGCAGGTGCTGAAGACCGAAACAGACATTCCCAAGAGAATAGAGATATTCATCTCACAAGACGTTGGTGAGTATTGAGCACTGAAATTATTCTCCAGAGTTTTGCTTTATGACCGGGTATGAAGTTTAAAAGACATTTTGTAGAATCACGAGTTCATGCATTCATTTGTTTCATGAGTGTGTTGTCGTTTACCACATAATTATCTAATGGTAGCCTGTAGCCAATAGTTTTATTTTCCTCATGTCTTATATGTCTAAAACAATAGGTAATAAGGAAATTAAGTCATTTGTGTGATATGTGCGGCATGCGACTGTTGAACACCGTGCGTTTGGCGTCGGCCTCTTTCAGGGCTGAAGTTATTGCCTTTTAATATCAAACACGTCAAGCTCGTGATTTTCTTCTGTCCATTTATTCGTCTCATCCTCATTATATAATGAAGAAACTTCTGTTCTGTCTCTTGCCAGATGTGATGCAGGGGAGCTTTGTCATTAATGTTAGTTTTTATTTTTATTTGCAGGTTTTTAGCCTGCAGTGCCGTGTTTTCTTCACCACTTTAAGCACATCCTGTTATGCAGAAGACTTCTTGAATGTATTCAGAGTTTTTCCTTATTGAAAATAAGGTATTTTCACCCAAATATCCTGTGTTGGAATTTACTTGTTAATAAAGTAATGTGATAAAATGTCAACCCTGTTGTCTGTTTCTGTATTTTGCTTAATATATTTATGTTTTTAGTCATTTTTGTCTTTTGGGACAGTGAGAAACAATTGTTACTACAATTTACCAACCACACAGTTGTTTCACTGTAAAACATTTCTCCAATTCAAAATTTTCTAGTGACTGATCACATCTAAATTTTTTAGTTGGCCAAATTGAAACATTTAGATGTGATCGGTCACTAGAACATTTTGAGTTGGGAAGATTATAAATTTTTTACAGTGTGCTGGTTAACATGAAAATAAAGAGTAAAAACTATTCTAGAGACAAAATCCTTATTGGGATATTATTTCTCCTGATATATCTCTGTAACGCTTGTGACGCTAATCATTCATTTGCATTGAATAGTGTTTGCACACCGTGTTCTCCACAACAAAACTTGCGTATGTGTTACATTTCACGTTTGTTTGTGTGTGTGTGTGTTCATAGTTAAATAAAGACCACGACAATTTTTGAAATTAATTTGAATAAATGATTTAATAAAGAGCAATGTTTACACAGTACAATCCTCAGTGTTAAACAAACATGCTCAGTTTTCATATAGCCCCAAGCAGAATAACTGAAGATAAGAGGAACAACAAGAACACAAAATGAGGAAAACACAACAACTACAACTGCCAATAAAATCAATATCTCACCAGAGGATGATTAAACAACATTTCCATATTCACTTATTACAAATCAGTTTGGCTCTCTTTCTTTCATATGGTACATGTACAAAGGTTGTTGAAGTCACCATTATGGTGATCAGTGTTCCTTTAGTTGGGCACTTGGCTATTGACTTTGCTTGTGTCAGAGGTTTTGCCTTGTAATGTTTTATTTTGGCCACTAGAGGTCCCCATAGGACTCGTGCCTTTTGTAATCTGTGCTATTGTTCTCACCTGTGTCTCGTTCTGTGCTGTGTTTTTAAGCTGGTCTCTTCCCATAACCCCTGTTATTGAACAAACTGCTTATGGTTAGTCTTGTTTTAGGCATTTTTCTTAGTTTTCAATGTTTTTGTTTTGCAATGTACACAAGATTTGTGTACAGATCTTTTTAAACAGGACCAGTTTACCACTGACATTGATTCATAATGTAATCATAACTAAAACAATTCAAATGTTCAGCTCTACTTTCTGCAGAGAGAGCAAAGGAAATGACAAAGTTATGTTTAACCTTATATTGTTTTTCATTTACATCATTAATGTGTTAAATATAGAAATATATTTGGTCAAGCGCTTCAACCACTTCAGTCAAAGATTTTAAAAACTGATCTGCTCTGAGAGGGGATTGTGTAGGCCTTTTCAGGCATAGTTCCTTCAGTCCATTTTTTTCTGTAAGATCACCTCAATTGTGTAATATCACACCAATTGAAATAGAAAACTGTACTTCCTACAATATCTTTAGTCATTTTTTTCTCATGTCCAATGCCTGCTGCCAGTAGGGTTGCCCTTGTCTTTGTTTGTCAAATTTACAGATTGTCTTTCATAAACATGCACACATTTTTGTCACTTTCTCAGAAAGCTTGTGCGTTCATTGTCTGTAGCCTTGAACGAGTTTCTTGGAAACCTTGTGTGTTCACTCAAGGTGTCGCAGCTGCAGATAACACCTACTAAGGAGTGATTTTTATGCTATTGAGTGAAAAGTCCTCACACATGAAATGAAGGAATGCATTTACCTTCTTGCAAGAATAAAAGCTTTTGAAAGACACTTTGATAATTTGCTTTTTCAGTTTCAGCCTCACATTGTTAAAGTTAATTTTTTCCACAACAATAGATAGATGGTATTTATTAAAGAAACAGAAAATAAATCCATGCAACACTCTAAAAAAAAAGGTTCTATATGGTACCAAAAATGGTTCTTCGTCGTAATCATAGAGGAACCACTTTTGGTGCTATATAGCACCATATCTTAACATGTTCTGTATATGGTAGCGGTGCTATATAGCACCTTAGTCAAAGAACCGGTGAAGAACCTCTGAAGAACCTCTGAAGAACCACTGAAGCACCAAAATTGGTGCTATATAGCACTTAAAAAGGTTCCCCTATGATTACGAGCCAAGAACCATTTTTGGTGCCATATAGAACCTTTTTTTTTTAGAGTGAAGAAACAAAGCGCAAATGGACGTGACAACTCTACATACCTTGCAAAGACAACAACTGATAAACACTGACTGAAACATGTGGGTAGGAACACAGACAACACTTGACAAACCCAGCCCTTAAGGAGTGGATTCCAGACACACACACAAAAAACAAGTCCAGGAGAGTGGTGGAGTCTAGACCCGCCCCTGTGTGTGACTGAAAGAAGAATGTCATAAACACCTGGGATGGCTTGAGGGAGAGTAAATCATGGGTAAATCAACTATCCCTTTAATAATTTATAGTGTAAAATATTAACATTATTCATATTAATTACTATTTTTAGTAATGGCTTAATGGTTCTTATTATGCCCCTTTTACAAGCTGAGTGTGTGAAGTTTCAGCTCAAAATACCACAAAGATCATTTTTATAGCATTTTTGAAGGTGTGTCCCTTTAAATGAAAATGAGCTACTGCTCCCCGTCCCCTTTCAGGAAGAGGGCGGAGCTTCAAGAGCTCAGCTCTGATTACCTCACACACACACACACACACACTGAAAATATCTGACATTTTTCAGCCTTTTATGTTCAAACCGGAGTCAGACAATGATGGAGAGACTCAAGAAGAAGAGACAACATGCAGAATGAGACAGGACGTTATCCATCTTCAGTCATCGATTAGCATATTCTGTCATGATAATCTATAAAGCTCTGGTGTGGGGTAAGATGAGCCAGAGAATATCTGCTGATGAAGAGAGAACAGGGATAGTTTAGTGTAACTACGGTTATAACTGATGATGTCATGATGATGCATTTGTGTTCGTACTGTATCAATAAATGTGAGACGGACGACAGCTTGAGCGACTCCCAAATGTGCTCGACTACAACAACTCAACATGTTCCCGGGGGCGGGGTTTATGTAAATGTTAGGGTTAGTGATGTCACTAACTCGTTGTAGTCCCGACCAGCCGTTTGTTGTAGTCCTTAAAACGCGATTTCTGTAAAGTAAAATATCTCCCTTTGCTTTGAACTTTGAGCATCGTAACTTTGCAGATGTTGTTTCTGCTCAAACAGCGACACTACACACTCAATGAAGTTACACAAGTCAAATCATAATCAAAGACCCCTTTAAAGTATAGTGGCTTGAAATGCTGCCGCGATCACCAGCTGGAGCCACCAGAGGGCGCTCCATCCCAGACTAGTGCCACTCTGTCATGGACTTCATTCCCCATAATCCTTTGCCCAGACGTAACAGCACTCAATGTTTTCAGCTGTTTCTTATTAACCTTGTTAGCTCACCCTTTATAGCCTGGTCACTTCAGTCATTCATTGCTAAGTCTTGCGTGTGTCTTATCTGCATTTCTGAGCCTTCCCCTGTCTTGTTTTCTTTTTTTATTATTCTCTGCCTGTTCGTTTGGACTTCTGTGTTGTTTGCTTGTGTATGACCTTTGCCTGGTTTTGGACTTTGATTGTGGATTACCCTTTCAATAAATACTAGACCGTTTCATGACACGAATCTCTTGAATTAACATTTAAAGCTGACCCCGTCTGTCACAGAATCTAAACAGATAAACCGTCTTTAATAACCATAACACAAACTACACAGAACAAAGAGCTGAGGAAACTAAGGACTTAAATAGAAACAGGTGTGAGATTAATCAGAAACTAATGTTTGATAATGACTAATGATTAATAACTAACTAATGCCAGTGAACACAAGTCGGGAGCAGGGAAAAATGAAACCAAAACGTGATGAAGCTAAACAAACATAAACAGAACAATGACAGATCCTCTCTGATGGTACCTAAAACCCAGCTAATCTAATTCCTACCCTAAACCAGCTTTGGTACAGGCCTCAGGTCCCCTTACCCTAAACCAGTAAGAAAACAGTTTTATTAAAACTAGGTTTATTCCAGAGTCTCCCAGATGGCTTATCTCTCAGAGAAGAATACTCAGACATGCGGCTAAAAAGAACAAGGTCACCACTCCTAAAGTCCTCTTCACTTCATCTGAGGTAACATATCCAACCCAAACAAGCCCTACAAAACTCAAACATACTCCAGTTTCATTAATGCTTTCTGTGTTTCCTTAGATTGAGGAAGCAGAGAAGAAACAATATTCTGGGTCTTCTAATGAACTGTTTTAAAAATCAGCTATATTAAACACTCTAAATATGTTTATTATGTAAAGTTATGTAAATATGTAAAGTTGGGTTGAAAATGGACTAACCCAATTGGAATAGTTTGTTTTAAGCAAACATTTAACCCAACCGCTGGGTTAAAACAACCCAATTGCTGGTTGTTTTTAACCCAGCATTTTTTAGAGTCTAATATATATACATATATATATGTGTATAATTTTTTTGTTTATAGATATTACATTTGCTTAACAATTGAAATAGGTTAAAACATTAATAAGCTTTTGTTGACTGCTACAAAAATATTAAACGTATATATTAAAAACTAAAATATTTGCACATTGTGTAAAAAAAAAAACAACAACCACATTTTGTAAAAAAACGGCCAAAAGATGTCTATATAATCAACTTTATGTTTTCTCTAATATCTCCACAACCATGTGTGACAATCAAAATTCTTGTTTCTTTTCTTCTTCTCTAACCTTCTAACTTCTAAACTTCTCTAAATAATTTGTACATACAGGGATATGGTGTCACGAACTGACATGGTTAAGCCGAAAGTATACTTATTTTTTTTACACAGTCAAACGCACAGCCTTGCAAAGTATACTTCTTTTGACTCGTACATGTACACAGGCGTTTGATGCATGCGCAGTTCTGAGCAATCTCTCGCCAATTGCAACAAAAAATAAATAATTATTGAAATGCGCATATGCAACCTTGGATGTACAAAGTGTGCGCGGTTACAAACATCCAGCAGTGCGTGTACAGTACTACTCACATACTCTTCTGATGACGAAATTGTACGCTGACCCTTGCATAAGCGTAAAAAGTGAAGTACACTTTGGGCTTTAAGGATCCAAATGCAGCTTTATTAGGGCAATACAGAATCATAATCTATAAAACAATAGGTAAAAACAAAGGGCTGATAATCAGAAAAAGCACAGTAAAATCAGGGAAACCAGGCAGAAACTAGAGGGAGAGCGCTCAGAAATGTGGTGTGACACTTACAAGACTTTGCAAAGAATGAGTGAAAACCCAGGGCTTAAACAGGATAATGAGACACAGGTGTAATCAAACATAAGGCCATGGTTTATGGGAAATGCAGTTCATGATAAGATGGAGTGCCCTCTGGTGGAGATTGTGGGACTCCAGCTGGTGGATGTGACATATGGACATTCTGAAGTAAAATGCTACGTTTCATGAATTTATTTATTTATTTATTTTTCAGGAAAAACTATAAAACAATTTTATATGAGCAATATATAATCTGATCGTCTGCATGGGCCACAGATGCTATATATATATATATACACTTACCTAAAGGATTATTAGGAGCACATACTAATACTGTGTTTGACCCCCTTTGGCCTTTAGAACTGCCTTAATTCTACGTGGCATTGATTCAACAAGGAGCTGAAAGCATTCTTTAGAAATGTTGGCCCATATTGATAGGATAGCATCTTGCAGTTGATGGAGATTTGTGGGATGCACATCCAGGTCACGAAGAGAGCTTTGTGACATGGGGCATTATCCTGCTGGAAGTAGCCATCAGAGAATGGGCACATGGTGGTCATAAAGGGATGGACATGGTCAGAAACAATGCTCAGGTAAGCTGTGGCATTTAAACCATGCCCAATTGGCACTAAGGGGCCTAAAGTGTGCCAAGAAAACATCCCCCACACCATTACACCACCACCACCAGCCTGCACAGTGGTAACAAGGCATGATGGATCCATGTTCTCATTCTGTTTACTCCAAATTCTGACTCTACCATCTGAATGTCTCAACAGAAATCCAGACTCATCAGACCAGGCAACATTTTTCCAGTCTTCAACTGTCCAATTTTGGTGAGCTGGTGCAAATTGTAGCCTCTTTTTCCTATTTGTAGTGGAGATGAGTGGTACCCGGTGGGGTCTTCTGCTGTTGTAGTCCATCCGCCTCAAGGTTGTGCGTGTTGTGGCTTCACAAATGCTTTGCTGCATACCTCGGTTGTAACGAGTGCTTATTTCAGTCAAAGTTGCTCTTCTATCAGCTTGAATCAGTCGGCCCATTCTCCTCTGACCTCTAGCATCAACAAGGCATTTTGGCCCACAGGACTGCCCCATACTGGATGTGTTTCCCTTTTCACACCATTCTTTGTAAACCCTAGAAATGGTTGTGCGTGAAAATCCCAGTAACTGAGCAGATTGTGAAATACTCAGACCGGCCCGTCTGGCACCAACAACCATGCCACGCTCAAAATTGCTTAAATCCCCTTTCTTTCCCATTCCGACATTCAGTTTGGAGTTCAGGAGATTGTCTTGACCAGGACCACACCCCTAAATGCATTGAAGCAACTGCCATGTGATTGGTTGATTAGATAATTGCATTAATGAGAAATTGAACAGGTGTTCCTGATAATCCTTTAGGTGAGTGTATATATATATTTGTCATTGCATCATTTATATTAATTATTAATTTTATTCTGTAAATGTAACTACTATCAATACATTCCTTATACTGTCATTGGAGGCCTAGCAGTGTTTTCTGGCTTAATTACTTTACAGTTACCAGAAACTAAAGAAATAGGTTCTCCCTGAGGCCATAAAAGGCAAATAAAAGGGTTAGGGCATTATTTTCTCATATTCATATTCAATGTAGTCTTAAAAATGCTGAAATATGGAATATTCTAAATTCAGTTCAGAGTTTGGGTTTTTTAAAAAGAATAGATGTGCTTAGATACCTTTAGTTAAAATGTAACATTTCATTGCTTTTATAGCTCTAAAAAATCAGGCTTCAATGATGAGGACAGCAGAAAGTCTTCAAAGAAGTGAAATTATAACAACTGCAGAGTAAAAATTAACAAAACGTTGTCCCGTTAACCTAAATCCTTAATCATGAAGTATGCTGTTGAGTCAGGGCCGTTTCTGGCCATTCTGACGCCCTAGGCGAAATCCTTATTGGTGCCCCCAGTCAAATTTTAAAAAGCAACATTGGTATTACTGGTATTAATGAACAAATACATGCATACCAAATTATATTTGTATATATTTGTTAATAAGGATTCAAATGAATAGCCAGATGCCTGTATAGCCCTAGGCCTATAATATACAGCCTATATTTGTGCAGTCCCTAGTTGCTAAGAAATTGTTTTCAGACATAACTACATAATTATTATGTGTTATTAGTACATTTCACATGAAAGAGATAAGAATAAATACTGATTCAGTGTGGTTTTTGTTACTCATTGATGCATGAACTTCCCCTTTAAATAATGCAACACTTTGCCCTCTGTGTGTGTGACACTGCTTGTGTTAAGCACTATTAGAACTGAATGAATCGATTCAGCATCAACACCATCCGTAAAGATGCGTTACATTCGTCAACGTGATTTAATAAAGGACGTATTCATGTTGTATTCATGCACATTTTATTATACCATTTTTAAATTGGCTGCTAAAGTTTTATATGGGACAATTACAAAACACACTGATTCTTTTAACAATGCATTGCCGCAAAAACATTTTGGAGTTAAGAGAAGAAAGCTTTATAGAGTCAAAATATAACTGATAATCATGAGATGCTGAAGTAAGTGTGCAGTTATATTTTGCCTCTAACACACACACCGAGCAATGCTATCTGCCCATTCACAGCGGGATTCCTCGACTGCCACAAATACTGCCCTAACAAAATACAGACCTGTACCTGTTATTTTAATTGGCCTTTAGTTTGAATTTAGCTTTATTTTATGGTTAAAAAAGTGTTACCATGCCAAAGCATTGAGCGAGTTCATTGATCTAATGCTGTTGTTGAGCCAGCGGCGCTCCAAACGCAAACCTTTTTGACAGTAGCTCACTCTGATCTGATGGCATATAGGAATCGTCAGGTTGACAGTTCTCTGATCCAATAGTGTGGGGGAACTAGTGGGGACGGCAATAACATTTTAGGGTGGCCGTGACACCCTTTACACACACACATCAGTGCCAGATATGTGCTTAGTGGCACCTCCTACTGATGGCGCCCTAGGCCACCGCCTAGTTACATTTACATTTATGCGTTTGGCAGACGCTTTTATCCAAAGCGACTTACAGTGCCTTATTACAGGGACAATCCTCCTGGAGCAACATGGAGTAAAGTGCCTTGCTCAAGGACACACTGGTGGTGACCCCTGGGATCGTTTAACCCACTGGACCACCATCTCACATAGTTTGACTATGCCAAAAAACGTCCCTGTGTTGAGTTGACGTCATGACATACATTTGGCTTGGCTTTCTGTCTTTTATAGGCAGAGCAAGCATACGAGACAACTGAAGTTCAAAATCCACCCTCATGTGACTTCATAATGATAAACCCATAAACCCCTTTGATCTGTTAATAGGGGGCAAGCACCGAAGGTGCGATGGTATTCTTCTTCTCTTCTTCTATTTTAATAAACTGGTCTTGATAGATTCCTTGGGTCATGCCGAGAATATATACCAATTATGGTATAACCTACTTTTTTTAACTCCTAGACCGTTTCACCAAAATTGGCTCAGATCATCTTTAGACCATGTTGGCAAAAAGTTATCAAAAGCTTTTTTAAGACCAAACCCTTCTTGAGTAACGGATCAACGAAATTGTTGGCATGATGCCAAGCTGATTCTGAGCCTGTAAGTCTGCAAACTTTATATCTGTCATTGTCACGTCACACTGACCACACTATAATAGTTTGATAACAGTGCCACCAATTGGTTGAAAGGGATAAACAAATGAATCATATTACAAGTGATTGTATTTGTGAAATTTCAGCCATTTTGACAAAAATAACTGAAAAATGTATTTACATTGTTGCGGTTTCTCTGAAGCGCACAGCCATGTTTGCATGTCTCATTGGCCCTTTTTGTGCTTCCTATGGAGTTTGGGAGTTTGGGAGTTAAGTTCAGAGAACAAGTTTCAATAATATTTGCAAAATGATCAAATGTAATGCCTAAAGTATGTCTTGTGTCGGTCCACAGAGAATAAACGTGTTAATTTACATATAGTACCGACATTGTGACAATACAAAACAGGTTGAAAATTGGCAAAGTTAAGCAGAACAAAGTTTCTCTGCATCCGCCAAACTCCCAAAGGAAGGGGGCAGAGCAAAGCATCTGCTATCCCGACCGTCCAAACCCCGAGCCATAGCTTTTGGCAGAGTATCGAACCAAAGGGAGCATAAAATAAGCCTTTTAGAATTGGCAGAGGCCTCGGGAGAGGCTCATGAGAGCTCTCTCAGCTGCTCGCTCAATCTGAGGAAAATCCCAAAGTTATTTCAAGCAATTTAGTGAAAGCATACAAAGAATGGAGCACCTCAGGTATATAGCTTCCACATCTTCATGCCCTCCACAACCATCCAGAAGGGGTCGACCCTGTCTGACACCCCACCCTCCACACCTTTACAACCAGAGTGTTGAATAGCCATAAGGATGATCACACCATATTATGTCCACCGATACATGTATACAGGTTCATTTCAGTTGTCATGGGCTGGGATGTATTCGACAAATGATAACAACTAATAAAAGCATCTGGTTTAAAGGTTTCCACACATGCCAGCATGACAAAACAACATAGAGACAGAAATTGTGCCAAAATTAATCTTTGGATATCACTGAACATTTATTTAACCAAAAGTAAATTTCGTACTGAAGTTTTTAAGTGTTTATATCAAATTAGACAAATCTGTTATTTAGCAGTTTCGATTCTTTAATGCTGAGAAGACACAAGCCTGCTTTTAATCCCAGATGGCAAACGTGAATATGCTCTTCTATGATGTTAGCGATTTAATTCACATTACATCTTTTATGAATTCTATTGAGAAACCATGAAAAAGAGTTAATGCTCCCAAATTATGAATTATTATTATGTTTTGAACGTATATGCTGTATAGTGTTTGATGTCATACTCAAAATATGTTTATTTTTAATGAAAAAAATAATATAATTAGTAATATTTGAGTTTGTCTTATATATTTTTCTATTAGATCAGATAACATTATAAGCTGTCATATGCTCATGTTATGGCTATGGGGCATGTTGTCACGTTTCACTTCTTTCAGGGTAAATGAAGAAAAAAGTAAACACTGTATTAATGAAACAAAACCACATAAAAACCATATAATTAGATATTTATTCATCAATATAAGTGATTTAAGTATAATATAGGCCTAGCCATTTGTGGGAATGCTATCTATTATAATCACGTATGACTGTTAAAGAATGGAATATGCTTGCATATGTTGGAGATGTATGGTATGAATGATTTGCGTCTCGTTCTGCCGTTAAAGGATGAGCCGGGATCTCTAATGTAAATAGGTTGGTGTCTCTCTCTCCACTTTTCAAAACACACGTGATTCACAACCATCAAATGCAGGGCCGGCCCTGACCAATTTGCGGCCCTAGGCAAGATTTGACTTGCTGCCCTTGTATGAAGGTTTAGCTCTACATGTTTTCAGTCTAAGTTGCAGAAACACTGCTACTGTTTTATTTTTTTAATGCATTGATGTTTTTTAATTTGTATTGTTTTATATGATGTCCAGTCCATTCTACCCCGTCATTATGTTCATGATATTATTATTATTAAATTTTTTTAAAAGGCTGATGGTAGTTAAACTATACAAAAATAGCACCTACGCCACATTACAGCCTAAACACAAATAACAAGAGTGCATCTGCATTCATGCACAAACTATTGAGAACTAGCAAAAGTGTTTGTTTTCCAGTAGATGCAGCAAACTTCCACTAATATGCACATTCATGTTTTCACCATCAATTAAACTGAGAAATTTAGATATTTCATGTGAAATTTACATAAAATGTTGCTATTTTAAATAAACCTGTATATAAATATCATTACTAATTTCGGCAAATAAATTTTAAAATGTCCATATGTCCCCTTAAAACTGCACAACTGTAGAGTAAAAACATTAGGCTGTTAAAAAAGTGATATTGCATGCGTTTAAAAAAACAGATATGATTCTTTTTGACAAAATCCACTGGAGAACCCAGAACAGCTGCTGGCATATAGTTTAAGGTCAAACTGGAATTAATTAGCGTACATTAGTATTTTACTACTATGCAAATAAATAAACTGTTCATTGATTACAGCACTTTCCCTCTGTCTTTACACTGCAGAAAATGCTCTTCTTATTAAGTCATTTTTTCTTGTGTCCAGTCCAAACATCAAAACATTCTTAAATCAAGATGTATTTACTAGTAAAATGACATTAGATCATTTTTTCCTTGTTTTCTGGGGGAAAAAATCAAAATGAAGTGAGTTTTAGCTTAAAACTAGCACAATTATCTGCCAATGGGGCGAGAAAAATGATCTTATTTCTGTTTGGGACAGAAACAAGAAACAAGATTTCAATCAGAAACAAGATTATTTCTCTCACCCCATTGGCAGATCATTGAGCTTGTTTTAAGCATAAACTCACTTAAGAAAAAATATAATTTTATTTATATAGTAAATGCATCTTGGTTTAAGAATGTTTAGATATTTAGACTAGAAACAAGACAGAAACACTAAATAAGAAGAGCATTTGTGCAGTGTGTCCCTTCTCTTGCCTGCATCAGATGCTTCTGTTTTTATGACACTACAATTCGGCCATCCGTCATAAATGATCAGGCAACTTTCCCCGTGTCTACACCTGGAGCGAGCGGCCAAGCGCCGTAAACAATGAAAGCAATCCTGTCTATATCAGATGCGTATTAGAGAGGCGGCGCGACACAACAAATCCCCAACGCTAAACTGATCACGCGTTATATTTCTGACGCTCTTCAAGCTCGGCGGGGAGATTGATGAGGCGGACCGCCAAGATGCGGGGACCTAGTTAAGTTTTTTTTGCGCTTTATTTGGTAATATTTCAAATTAATATGAATAAAATAGTATCAGTAATACATTTTGGTGCCCCTATGGATGAGTGGCGCCCCTAGCATTTGCATATTCCGCCTATGCCACGGGCCGGCCCTGATCAAATGGAAGAATTGATAAAGAATTGGTGCAGAGTTTGAACATGTATAAGATGTATTGACCCCACCTCGGTGGAGAGCTGTAGGAAAACTGTGTAAAAATAATTTTTGTAATAAAGTCTATCTTCTGGCATCAAAACTCCAAGAGTGCTGTAAGAAGAAACCCATTCATCTGAACACCAAGTGGATTTACACAAACTGAGAACGTCAAAAATGCTGCCCTATAATTCTCAGTTTCTCGCACGGAAACTCATGAATATTCATGAGTGTTGAAAAGATCTGATAAACCGAGAATCTCGAAACACCGGATTTTTTTTTACACACAGATGGGAGGAGGCAAATTACTAATTACAGCCCTGATCCTCAACTGGGGTAAAATATGTGTCTTAGATCCTTCCTCTCTCACTTTCCTCTGAAGTTAGTCTGCCACTATCATGAACTCTCCAGACTACGATGACAGCACCGCGTTCCTGGGGGACTGGGGCCCTTTCCAAAGGACTGTGTTCGCTCTTCTGTGTTTGAGCATTATTCCCAATGGCTTCACGGGGTTATCGATGGTTTTCATGGGCGATACACCCGCTCATCACTGCCTCATCCCCGCGGCTCTGAACATCACGGATGAATGGAGAAACGCGTCTCTCCCTCCGGAGGAGAAGGAGGAGGACTCTCGCGTCAGGAAATGCTCCAGACTCCGAGTGGACATCGTGAAGAACTACTCGGACATTGGTTTGCTCCCGTGGGTGGATGTGAATGTCTCGGATATTCCTCGAGAAGCCTGTATGGACGGCTGGGTGTATGATAAAGGAACGTACATCTCCACGATTGTTACAGAGGTTCGTTTCCGATGCGTTCTCCTTACTTCTGCAAAACCAGAGCCAGACTAGTGTGTGTGTGTGTGTGTATATAGTATGCACAGCTGAAGGTCAGATTCGCGTGTAGTAAGAGCAGGGCCGTAGCTGTGCCCCGGGGCATGGGCTGTTGCTGCGGGCTCTCTGGAAGCCGCGCACCGGTTCGTCTACACCTGTCGTCCCGCGAGCGACGGGCCGGAGTAGGGCAGAAGTCACGCTTTTAGTTTTTCAAAGTTAGATCTGTATAGACGGATGCCATTGGGTATTGAGTACAAAACGATTCAACATTTGCATATGTTTACGTAAACCGCGTAAACCCCTCGGTAAGTCTGCTAGTCGCTGTGTGAAAGGAAGAAATACGCAGACCGCTGGAACACAAAATCACTTGTTTTAGTATAAGTCTGATTTGTGAAATCAATATCAGTAACAATCACATGCTATCATGTTTCAGTGTTTCTCATTGCTCTGTCCCCTTTGTGTGTGTGTAATAATGTCATACGGTGATGTTTCAGTGAATAGCAGTCCGAGCCATGAGCTTATGTGTTTAAAGAATGGTCATCTAGCCAGGTCAGACAAGGCTCAAATAGACTATTCTGATTTGTGAAAGGTTTCTCAGTGCAGTTTGGGTCAGTTAACCCTTCCTGAGCGCTTAACTTCACTCTTCTGATTTGTGAAAGGTTTCTCAGTGCAGTTTGGGTCAGTTAACCCTTTCCTGAGTGCTTAACTTCCCTATTCTGATTTGTGAAAGGTTTCTCAGTGCAGTTTGGGTCAGTTAACCCTTTCCTGAGCGCTTAACTTCACTCTTCTGATTTGTGAAAGGTTTCTCAGAGCAGTTTGGGTCAGTTAACCCTTTCCTGAGTGCTTAACTTCCCTATTCTGATTTGTGAAAGGTTTCACAGTGCAGTTTTGGTCAGTTAACCCTTCCTGAGCGCTTAACTTCACTCTTCTGATTTGTGAAAGGTTTCTCAGTGCAGTTTGGGTCAGTTAACCCTTCCTGAGCGCTTAACTTCACTCTTCTGATTTGTGAAAGGTTTCACAGTGCAGTTTGGGTCAGTTAACCCTTTCCTGAGTGCTTAACTTCCCTATTCTGATTTGTGAAAGGTTTCTCAGTGCAGTTTGGGTCAGTTAACCCTTTCCTGAGCGCTTAACTTCACTCTTCTGATTTGTGAAAGGTTTCTCAGAGCAGTTTGGGTCAGTTAACCCTTCCTGAGCGCTTAACTTCCCTATTCTGATTTGTGAAAGGTTTCTCAGTGCAGTTTGGGTCAGTTAACCCTTTCCTGAGCGCTTAACTTCACTCTTCTGATTTGTGAAAGGTTTCTCAGTGCAGTTTGGGTCAGTTAACCCTTTCCTGAGTGCTTAACTTCCCTATTCTGATTTGTGAAAGGTTTCTCAGTGCAGTTTGGGTCAGTTAACCCTTTCCTGAGTGCTTAACTTCCCTATTCTGATTTGTGAAAGGTTTCTCAGTGCAGTTTGGGTCAGTTAACCCTTTCCTGAGCGCTTAACTTCACTCTTCTGATTTGTGAAAGGTTTCTCAGAGCAGTTTGGGTCAGTTAACCCTTCCTGAGCGCTTAACTTCCCTATTCTGATTTGTGAAAGGTTTCACAGTGCAGTTTGGGTCAGTTAACCCTTCCTGAGCGCTTAACTTCACTCTTCTGATTTGTGAAAGGTTTCACAGTGCAGTTTGGGTCAGTTAACGCTTTCCTGAGTGCTTAACTTCCCTATTCTGATTTGTGAAAGGTTTCTCAGTGCAGTTTGGGTCAGTTAACCCTTTCCTGAGTGCTTAACTTCCCTATTCTGATTTGTGAAAGGTTTCTCAGTGCAGTTTGGGTCAGTTAACCCTTTCCTGAGCGCTTAACTTCACTCTTCTGATTTGTGAAAGGTTTCACAGTGCAGTTTGGGTCAGTTAACCCTTTCCTGAGCGCTTAACTTCACTCTTCTGATTTGTGAAAGGTTTCACAGTGCAGTTTGGGTCAGTTAACCCTTCCTGAGCGCTTAACTTCCCTATTCTGATTTGTGAAAGGTTTCTCAGTGCAGTTTGGGTCAGTTAACCCTTTCCTGAGTGCTTAACTTCCCTATTCTGATTTGTGAAAGGTTTCTCAGTGCAGTTTGGGTCAGTTAACCCTTTCCTGAGCGCTTAACTTCACTCTTCTGATTTGTGAAAGGTTTCTCAGTGCAGTTTGGGTCAGTTAACCCTTTCCTGAGTGCTTAACTTCCCTATTATGATTTGTGAAAGGTTTCTCAGTGCAGTTTGGGTCAGTTAACCCTTTCCTGAGCGCTTAACTTCCCTATTCTGATTTGTGAAAGGTTTCTCAGTGCAGTTTGGGTCAGTTAACCCTTTCCTGAGCGCTTAACTTCACTCTTCTGATTTGTGAAAGGTTTCTCAGTGCAGTTTGGGTCAGTTAACCCTTCCTGAGCGCTTAACTTCCCTATTCTGATTTGTGAAAGGTTTCACAGTGCAGTTTGGGTCAGTTAACCCTTCCTGAGTGCTTAACTTCCCTATTCTGATTTGTGAAAGGTTTCACAGTGCAGTTTGGGTCAGTTAACCCTTTCCTGAGCGCTTAACTTCACTCTTCTGATTTGTGAAAGGTTTCTCAGTGCAGTTTGGGTCAGTTAACCCTTCCTGAGTGCTTAACTTCCCTATTCTGATTTGTGAAAGGTTTCACAGTGCAGTTTGGGTCAGTTAACCCTTCCTGAGCGCTTAACTTCACTCTTCTGATTTGTGAAAGGTTTCACAGTGCAGTTTGGGTCAGTTAACCCTTCCTGAGCGCTTAACTTCACTCTTCTGATTTGTGAAAGGTTTCTCAGTGCAGTTTGGGTTAGTTAACCCTTCCTGAGTGCGTAACTTCCCTATTATGATTTGCGAAAGGTTTCTCAGTGCAGTTTGGGTCAGTTAACCCTTCCTGAGCGCTTAACTTCACTCTTCTGATTTGTGAAAGGTTTCACAGTGCAGTTTGGGTCAGTTAACCCTTCCTGAGCGCTTAACTTCACTCTTCTGATTTGTGAAAGGTTTCTTAGTGCAGTTTGGGTCAGTTAACCCTTTCCTGAGCGCTTAACTTCACTCTTCTGATTTGTGAAAGGTTTCACAGTGCAGTTTGGGTCAGTTAACCCCTTTCCTGAGCGCTTAACTTCACTCTTCTGATTTGTGAAAGGTTTCACAGTGCAGTTTGGGTCAGTTAACCCTTCCTGAGCGCTTAACTTCACTCTTCTGATTTGTGAAAGGTTTCTCAGTGCAGTTTGGGTCAGTTAACCCTTTCCTGAGTGCTTAACTTCCCTATTCTAATTTGCGAAAGGTTTCACAGTGCAGTTTGGGTCAGTTAACCCTTTCCTGAGTGCTTAACTTCCCTATTCTGATTTGTGAAAGGTTTCACAGTGCAGTTTGGGTCAGTTAACCCTTTCCTGAGCGCTTAACTTCACTCTTCTGATTTGTGAAAGGTTTCTCAGTGCAGTTTGGGTCAGTTAACCCTTTCCTGAGCGCTTAACTTCCCTATTATGATTTGTGAAAGGTTTCACAGTGCAGTTTGGGTCAGTTAACCCTTCCTGAGCGCTTAACTTCACTCTTCTGATTTGCGAAAGGTTTCACAGTGCAGTTTGGGTCAGTTAACCCTTTCCTGAGTGCTTAACTTCCCTATTCTGATTTGTGAAAGGTTTCTCAGTGCAGTTTGGGTCAGTTAACCCTTTCCTGAGCGCTTAACTTCCCTATTCTGATTTGTGAAAGGTTTCTCAGTGCAGTTTGGGTCAGTTAACCCTTTCCTGAGCGCTTAACTTCACTCTTCTGATTTGCAAAAGGTTTCACAGTGCAGTTTGGGTCAGTTTACCCTTCCTGAGCGCTTAACTTCACTCTTCTGATTTGCGAAAGGTTTCACAGTGCAGTGTGGGTCAGTTAACCCTTCCTGAACACTTAACTTCACTCTTCTGATTTGTGAAAGGTTTCACAGTGCAGTTTGGGTCAGTTAATGTCACGTCTGTCCTGTCTCATTGAGCACATGTGGTGTTTTGTTATTTTGGGCTAATTGCTTGTGTCTCTGTCTGATCCCTCCCCCTTGTTATCTGATTAGTGTTTGATTTCTCCCACCTTTTCCCTCCTTATTTCTTGCCCTTTATAAGTTCCTTTTGTGTGTTCAGTCTTCGTGAGATTGTTATGTCTGCGTCTCCCATTTCCCCTGTGATGTCTGTTTTAGTAAGGTTTCAGTTTGTTTTGTTATTTCTAGTTTATGTTGCCTCCCTCGTGGGTTTTGTTTTGTGTTTGTTTTATTTTGTTAATAAATCCTTATTTCTGCACTTGAGTCCTCGCACTAGTTTTCTCCTTGTTTGTGACGTGACAGAACAATCTCACCCCTAGAGGACTCAGCAGATGATGGGTAACTTCCTTTTTTCATCTCCCTCCAACTACCTGCAAATCGCCAAGTATTTGAGCTTTAACTACATCCGTCAGCAGGGGGCTGACATGAGGGACTTCGCCTGCAGTCTCCTCATTAAAGTAGACCACATGACTTACACTGAGGCTGAAATTAAGGAGGTATTGAACATTTGTTTGGACATGCCTCTCAGCCCGGGGGAGATGGAAAAGCTGGGGCATCTGGGATTCTGGGACTTTGTCCACCACATCTAACATCTTGGTGAGTCGGAACATCTGCGGCTAACAGAATCCCAGCCCACTGAGGGTTCCCTTCCATCAACTGTCAGTGGAGGCCCCAGCCCTCCGATGAAACGGAGGAGGAAGAGCAGGTCTACCTTGTCGGACACCTCCACTGGAGAGGAGACTCCTACTGCGGGGGTAGGAGATCCGGTGGTCCATGTTTCGGTGGACCCTGTTCCGTGTGTCCCTGTTCCGGTGGTCCATGTTCCGTGTTTCCCGGGTTCAGGTGGACCCTGCTCCGGTGGTCCCTGCTCCGGTGGTCCCGAGTCCGGACACGGCCTAGAGGGCTGTGATGGGATTTTATGTGGTGGCAGTCCTGTGTGCTTGGGAGAAGCACAGGGCTTTCTCCAAAGCTCCGGAGGTACCGGTGGTCCCTGTTCCGGTGGATTGTGTTCCGGTGGTCCCTGCTCTGTCCCAGACGCCCTGCTCTTCCCACGCCAGCCTGGCGCCCTGAACTCTGCGGGCCCCCCTGGCATCCTGAACTCTGCGGGCCACCTGAATTTTGTTTCCCCCATCCCGCCCTGGTCTGTCCCGCCCTGGTCTGTTCATCCCGCTCCGCCCTGGCCTGGTGGAGCGTCTGGTAGCCGCTCCGTAGGGAGGGGGTTATGTCACATGTCTGGCCTGTCTCATTGAGCACATGTGGTGTTTTTTATTTTGGGCTAATTGCTTGTGTCTCTGTCTGATCTCTCCCCCTTGTTATCTGATTAGTATTTGATTTCTCCCACCTGTTCCCTCCTTATTTCTTGCCCTTTATAAGTTTCTTTTGTGTGTTCAGTCTTCGTGAGATCGTTATGTCCGCTCTGTTTTCCAGCCCGCTCCCCAGAATTCTTATCAGAATTCCTTAGAATTCTTGTGTAATCAACTTATTGTACCTGTTTTTGTTCTATTTCAGCAGCAAAAATAGTTCCAAGCAAAGATCACAACCGCAACATAGCACATCTCACAGCAACACTCAACCTTGTTTCATTATTGAATGATTCAGAGTTTTGAAAAACTTGGTCTCAAAGATTCAATAACCCATTCATGAACAACTGCCTCATTCCTAAATGAATCAGTTGTTTGAACAAATCATTTGAATGAATGACTCAATGACTCACTCGTTATGCCAGTCACCTGCCGCCATCTACTGGCGGGTTAGTTTCATGTATAAAATTTTTCAGTGTAAATAATTTAATTGGTAACAGCCCTATAGTATCTTATTACTGAATTTATTGATAAAATAAAATAAAAAAACTGAAAAGAAAGATGAAACATACCTTTTAATACGATTAGGGAAAAAATGCCCTTTATAAAAATTAAATATGTACAAGCTCATTAGATCACTGATTAGAATATCAGAGAATCAGAATAAACTAAATCCATTTATTTTGGGGAGAAACACTTTTTTACTTATTCAAATGAATGACAGATGTACTTGTCTGAAGGACATGCACATGCCAAGGCCTAATGTCGAGCCCTGCTTTAATATATTTGATAACAGAACATTTGATATGGATAAAGCAGCGTTTATGTAGGCTATCTGAAATTATTTAATGCTATTTAATTTAATGCAAACTCTGTCTAATAGCTAATGGTGTGTAGCCCTAAAAGAGACTGTTTACTGTAATGAGACACATAGTAGAGCTTTTAATTAATCATTGATCTTGAGTCAAACACCCTAATGTCAATAATTTGTCTATTAAACCTTTGACAAGTATGATCACAGTGAAATTGTTGTAATCCTCTTCCATTTAAATATTGCAATGTCTATCTTTCTTATCACACTCTAGCACATTCCTTTACTGTCGGCCAGTTTAACAGTCTTAACTGTTACTGTCTGATTTGGCTGATGCTCAGTGGGCTCTCCCTCACTCTCTGAGCTGCCTCTGCCCTATCATAAATGGAAGTATTAGACATTGAATCTAATATTATACAGCATAAATCTATATTATATTCTACTCTACAAACTAAATATTCTATATCATGATTCACCTGCAGGCTTGCTGGAGCTTTGAGTCCATATTTGCGATTGTTGAACGGGCTTTACCAGCCTTCCTTTGCTCTTTTTCTCTCCGTTTTTTTTGTGTGAAGGCATTGGGGCTTTTTTGTCTGCTAAGTGTGCCAGTGTAACGGAGGTCAGCTAGTAGTCGCTTTGCGAGTAAACACTGTATCATAGCACTGAGACTGCTCTCATCAGAGTTACACATGATTTACTCTTATCATCCGATCGTGGCTGTATCTCTCTATTAGTGTTACTCGATCTTAGCGCTGCATTTGATACTATCGACCACAAAATTATTTTGAATAGACTTGAAAATTATGTAGGTATTAGTGGAATTGCTTTTTCATGGTTTATATCATACCGATGCGACCGTTATCAGTTTGTAGCAGTAAATGAAGAGATGTCACACCGATCACATGTTCAGTATGGAGTACCACAAGGCTCAGTGCTAGGACTGCTGCTCTTCACCCTGTACATGCTACCACTGGGAGATATCATTAGGAAGCATGGCGTTAGTTTTCATTGTTATGCTGACGATACTCAGCTCTATATTTCTTCACGCCCTGAAGAAACTTACCAATTCACAAGATTAACGGAATGCAGAGCTGAAAATTGGATGACTAGTAATTTCCTGCTACTCAATTCAGAAAAAAATGAATTTTAATTATTGGACAAAAAAGCTCCACAAGTAGTAACCTAGAATACTGTCTAACACTTGATGCTGCTCTGTCCAGTGTTCGTGGTCAGTGAGGAACCTGGGTGTGCTCTTTGATACCAATCTTTTGTTTGAAAGCCACGTTTCTAGCATCTGTAAAATTGCATTCTACCATCTTAAAAATATATCTAAATTACGGCACATGCTCTCAATGCAAAATGCTGAACAGTTAGTTGATGTGTTCATGACCTCAAGGTTAGATTATTTTAATGCTCTACTGGGTGGTTGCCCTGCTCGCTTAATAAACAAACTCCAGCTGGTCCAAAACACAGCAGCTCCAGTTCTTACTAGAACCAGGAAGTGTGACCATATTAGCCAGTTCTGTCAACACTGCACTGGCTGCCTATTAAACATCGCATACATTTTAAAATCTTGCTTATTACTTACAAAGCACTAAATGGTTTATCTCCAGTACTTGAGCGAGCTCTTAACACATTATACTCCATCACGTCTACTGCGCTCTCTAAACTCTGGCCAGTTGATCATACCGAGAATATGTTGAAGAATTCTCTTTCTATAAAAATTTCTTCACAAAGGATCCTTGATTTCAGAAGAGGCTTTATTCATACCAATCACAGCAACGAAGCCTGAGGGCTGTCGGCCACCGGCCCTCTTGCTACTTGAATTTTCTGTCATATATATATACCATAGTTGTCTTCCTAACATGGTAACAACCACCCCACCTGGCTCACATATGGCCACATTCTAAGTTCTAATTCTGTCTTGTCCTTCTAAAGGGCATTCTCAAAGTCAGCACACATTTAAACACAGTCAGCACCCATTTGACCCCACTTGAAACATCATTACACATTTTAACATAATAGTGTCTTTTCATTAGCCTTAAACTGCTACTTTTTAAATAATAAAATCTTCTACAAATATCCAAATCAACTGCAGGCGGTCGATCCTTTTCCTAGTTAGCTCCTAAACTCTGGAACTCTTCCTAACATTGTTCGGGAAGCAGACACACTCTGTCAGTTTAAATCTAGACTAAAAACACATCTCTTTACTGTGGCATACACATAAAACACTTTCTCAATGAAATGATTGTATGTACTGATGTACTCGTGACATCATCAGAAGAATGGCATCTACGCTAATGCTAGTCTCTCTGTTTATCCCGAGGTTTACTGCAGTCAGCCGGATCCGGGCCGGATCCAGATCAGATACTGGACCTGCGCCCAGAGAAGACCAACACATGACCCTGAAGTGTCTGAGAGAGCGTGATTAGACTCCCCCTGAAACTGCCTCATCGACACGGCATCCGCAATAAACCCGTCTCCAGCGGGATGACTCCGATTGTTAGAATTTTACAATTTAATAATACTTAAATCGATATGTCATCCTCAATAAACCCGTCTCCGGCGTGTTGCCTCCGATCTTTCGAATATTCCGATCTATTATGACCTCTGACATGTAAAGGGGCGGGGCGAACAGGAGGGGTTACATTAGTGCTGTGACCCGGATGAGAGTGAGGTTTAGGGGGGTGAGTGTAGCGGAGGCCAGCTAGTAGTCGCTGTGCGAGTAAACCTCCCTCCTTTGTTCTCAAGAGATGCTCTAGCGACTGACACTAGGTGTTGCAGCCTTTAGCCTCCTTGTTAGAGCGTCTGACTCTCATGCCAGTGAACCCGGGTTCGAGTCCCACTTGACGACACCAACGACAGCACATTTTGTCTTATTTATATTAGATGGGGTGCAATAATTTGATTAGACAAGAATTCCAAGGAATTCTGGGGAGTGAGCGGGAAAATACAGAGTGGATTAGCGGAATCGGGGGATCTTTAGCGGTGTGATAACAGAAAGCTTTAACAGGTATCCTTTGGGGATAAGGAGGGAGGGGGGCGAGAGGGGACATACGGCCCTGCTGTAAAACCTTTCACAAATCAGTATTTTACCCCTAGAAAAAGATCCAGTGCAGTGAAAACACATTGACTCTACTATAGGGCATGTCACAATCGGGACCAGCATTTTATTCGTATTGATTTGAAAAGAATGCCTTTGTTTGAAATAAGAAATAGGTTCTACGCCATGTATTTAAAGTCTGTTATAATAGGGTATGTAATCGCTTTACAGATAATTGTGAAACAAAACAATTCATATAATAGCACTAAAAGATATTACAGTAAAATCAACAGTAAAACAGTAAAATCATTGTTCCAACCAATATTTGGAACAACAGAAAGTACATAATTTAAAAACAATATCATTGTGATGATATTGACATTTATAAGCAATACCCTTGATTATATGTTATGTGTTCATCTGTTAATCAGCAAATTATATTTCTGTACATCTGTGATAAAAAATCCATAAAGTTACTGTTATAGCCCTTGTGACAACTAGCCCCGGTCCTTTTCCTGTATTCCATCAGTATTAAAATAATGTAAATCACTGAGTCAGACTGTAACTTATAACTTTGATTTTTTGTTTTCCTTCTAGAAATTGATATAACCACTTTAACCTGCTTTGTTTGTTCAGTGGGATTTGGTGTGTTCTGATGACTGGAGAGTTCCATTGACCACCTCGCTCTTCTTCTCTGGTGTTTTGGCCGGTTCTTTCATCTCTGGACAGATTGCTGACAGGTTAGAAAGCATCAAACCTTTTTTCCCCCCACAAATCACATGTGAACATTATAATTATTTGATGAAAAGCACAAACATTGCATTTGGCAAAAAATTAGGCCATTGGTCATCCTGATTGATTGGGATGTCAGGATTGCAGTACGATTGCAAGTGTGATATTGTTTATGAACTGCTGTATTAAAGCAAGTCATTAGTGTTTCAAACAAAAACTGGCCATTTAGTTTGTATTTTTTTTCTCTGCCAAATGAAAATAGTTTCAAAAGAAGCAGAATCATCTGAAGGCCGGGCTGGGATTGGGTTAATTCAGGATAATTGGGACATTTTCCCCAGTCCCAATGGCAAAGATTTTACCTGAATTCACAGAATTAAGTAAATAATGCGTAAACAACATGTAGCCTTTAAATATTTATCAATTAAAATGAACAATGGGTATTAGTTTGCATTTACACTTCAATACTTAATACCATTGCTGTATCGTATAGTATTTTTGTCCTGTCTGTTGCTATAGTTATCATTATGCATATTTTCCACAACTTATTCAAATTGTGAATCCAGTGGACTGTATACAGAAAGTGAGCAAAAAGCGTTCAGTCACTTCACTCTCGTAAAAACTGGCAAGTTGCCTATTGGAAATAAACTTGTTTCTTCTTGGTTTTCAGGTTTGGCAGGAAAATAGTGCTGTTTATTACCATGGCGATTCAGACGGTATTCACCTTCATTCAAGTCTTCTCCCCATCTTGGTTGATTTTTTGCTTGTTGTTTTTCATTGCTGGAATGGGCCAGATTTCAAACTATTTGACAGCATTTGCTTTAGGTAAAGGCTTTTGATGTGCTGTGGATTGTTTAGTGTACGCTTTATATTTGCTTTAAATAATCACAACTGATATTTACATTACTGTACTGTTTTCAGTCATACACCAATCAGGCATAACATTATGAAGTGAGTAACACTGATGATCTGTCAGTGGGTGGGGTATATTCGACAGCAAGTGAACATGTTGTCCTCAGAGTTGATGTGTTGGAAGCAGGAGAAATGGGCAAGCGTGAGGATTTGAGCGAGTTTTGGCCAGATTGTGACGCCTAGACGACTGGGTCAGAGCATCTTCAGAACTGCAGCTCTTGTGGGGTGTTCCCGGTCTGCAGTGGTCAGTCTCTATCAAAAGTGAAGGACCAGTGGAGAACCGGCCACAGGGTCATGGGCGGCCGAGGCTCATTGATGCACATGAGGAGCGAAGGCTGGCCCGTGTGGTCCGATCAAACAGACGAGCTACTGGAGCTCAAACTGCTCCAGAAGTTAATGCTGGTTCTGATAGAAAGGGCTCAGAATACACAGAGCATCTCAGTTTGAGGAGTATGGGGCGGCACAGCCACTGACCAGTCAGGGTGCCCATGCTGACCCCTGTCCACCGCCCAAAGCACCAACAGTGGCACGAGCATCAGAACTGGACCACGGAGCAATGGAAGAAGGTGGCCTGCTCTGATGATCACGTGTTCTTCTACATCACGTGGACGGCCGGGTGTGTGTGCGTGGCTCACCTGGGGAACACATGGCACCAGGTGCACTATGGGAAGAAGGCGTGGCGGCGGAGGCAGTGATGCTTTGGGCAATGTTCTGCTGGGAAACCTTGGGTCCTCCATCCATGTGGATGTGACTTTGACACGTCCCACCTACCTAAGCATTGTTGAGACATGTCCAGCCTTTCATGGGGACGATATTCCCTGTGGCTGTGGCTCTTTCAGCAGATAATGCGCCGCCACAAAGCACAAATGCTTCAGGAATGCTTTGAGGAGCACAACAACGAGTTTGAGGCGTTGACTTGGCCTCCAAATTACTCAGATCTCAATCCAATCGAGCATCTGTGGGATGAGCTGAACAAATAAGTCCGATCCATGGAGACCCGCCTCACAACTTACAGGACTTAAAGGATCTGCTGCCACAGCACACCTTCAGGGGTCTAGAGGAGTCCATGCCTCGACGACCAACACAATATTAGGATTATGCCTGATCGGTGTATAACAGCTTATTATTGAAATTGATGACTGGCAGCACATTTGTTCTACTAACACATTTTAAGAATGAGTTTAAAAACAAACGCATGTTTTTTTCTCAGAATCATTCTCAATAATTCAGACTGTAGAATTGGATTAAACTACTCTTCTTCCCCTAGGAATGGAAATATTTAGCCCATCCGTCCGTGACATCTACTCCACTCTGGGTGTGTGTCTTTTCTTCTCTATCGGGTATATGATGCTTCCGCTGGCTGCCTACTTCCTGCGAGACTGGAGAATGCTGCTGCTGGCCCTCACCGTCCCCGGGTTCTTCTGCATGCCCCTTTGGTGGTAAGTCTTTGTTATAAGTTATAGTTTGTATAATATGATTATACTTTCATTATCCATCAAGAGTTGATAACTCACAGTTCGGTTTAAAGCTCTCTGGCCTCAGACTCATGTGGATTGAGTCTGCGACTCTACACTCTTAGGCTGATTTTACATTGGCACTGGATCTTCATGTGATCTCTCATCCATCAGAAATGTACTAGTGAGACGCTGGTTTGCTTGATCCAGCTGAGAAACGTAGTTTGCGTATCATCTGACTGCACAGCGGTGGGATGTTCAGTCTGTATTTCACACTTGCGCTCTTCTGAAACAATCACAGAATATGACACAGCTCGTGTTTTAAAAGCTAAACACTGGAATGAATAATTCACTGGCCGCAAGTCTCTATTCTCTCTGCCATCTCTGATGATGTGATTAGCCTGGTTTTGGACTGATCGTTTGAATGAACTCACTTACCGGATCATTGAACATTCCCGGTAAGGGTGCTCCGATCAGGATTTTTGGGGCCGATCACAGGAAGCAGTATCTGCCGATTCGATCACCGATACCGATCTATTTGAAGCCTTCTTTTTATCATGTAGAATTATTTATAGGGAATTTTACAGACATTCATTCAGGGCCTGAATTTTATTTCTGACAATGGGGGAACCCCCCCCCCCCCCCCTCTTGTCATATAAATGTATATAATTATCTCATAAATATTTGATCATGCCGTGCATTTTTGTTTTTAAAGACAAATTTTCAGGTAGGTCTAACATGAGTATTGAGGTAAGAAATACTAAAGACATTTAATAAGGAATCAAATGTAAATTAATATTGGTCTTCCCTGAATAAATTAAATTAGATTAATCCTTACACTTAAGGTTGCAAAAGTTAGTCATTCAAAAGCAGTGAGTGTCATAAAGGTTAATCGAGGCAAGGCAAGTTTATTTGTATAGCACATTTCATACAGTGGCAATTCAAAGTGCTTTACACAGAAATGAAGTTAAAATATTAATAAGTGAATAAAATAAAAATAAAAATATATATAGTGTAACAGTTATAATAGGAATTAAAAGAAAAGAAAAAATAAAGAAAAAAATATATATAAATAAAAAGTATAATTAACACTAAAAATAAAAACCGGGTTAAATTTAAACACATAATTAAAGTGCAAGCAGTTCGGACAGAGCACAGAGCTCATTCAGTCAAAGCATAAGATAAGGTGCAATCAGTCGGATGTACAGTGGCACAGTTCATTCAGTAAATGCACAGCTAAACAGATGTGTTTTGTCTGGATTTGAAAGTGACATCTGATCTGTTCAGGAAGCTGGTTCAGCTGCGGCTGGCATAATAGCTAAAAGCAGACTCTCCTTGCTTTGAGTGAACCCTTGGTGTTTCTAATTGACTTGATCCTGATGATCTGAGTGATCTGTTGGGTTTGTATTTAATCAGCATGTCTGCAATGTATTGAGGTCCTAGGTCATTGAGTGACTTATATACCAGTAATAGTACTTTAAAATCAATCCTAAATGTAACTGGAAGCCAGTGTAAAGACCTGAGGACTGGTGTGATATGGTCATATGTTCTGGTTCTGCTCAGGATCCTGGCAGCAGCGTTCTGTATGAGCTGCAGCTGTCTAATGGTCTTTTTGGGAAGGCCGGTGAGAAGACCATTACAATAGTCCACCCTACTGGTGATAAAAGCATGAACGAGTTTCTCTAAGTCTTGCCTGGAAACAAAGCATCTAATTCTTGCAATATTTTTGAGATGATAGTAAGCTGATTTAGTTATTGCTTTGACATGACGACTGAAACTCAGGTCTGACTCCAAAATCACACCCAGATTCCTGACTTGATTTTTTGATTTTAGACCTTTAGCCTCAAGATATGCGTTCACCTTGAGAATTTCATCTTTGTTTCCAAATGTAGTGATTTCAGTTTTGTCTTTGTTTAACTGAAGAAAGTGTTGGCACATCCAACTGTTAACTTCTTCAATGCATTTGCACAGAGAGTCAATGGGGCTGTAGTCATTAGGTGATAGGGCTAAGTAGATCTGGGAGTCGTCAGCATAGCTGTGGTCAGCCATTTTGTTATTTTTCATTATTTGGCTCAGTGGGAGCATGTACAGGTTGAATAGGAGTGGAGCAAGAATTGACCCTTGTGGGACTCCGCGTGTCATGGATGTCCACTCAGACTTATGGTCACCTATACTCACATAATAACCTCTCCCTTCTAAGTATGACCTGAACCCTTTGAGGACCATTCCGGAAAGCCCAACCCAATTTTCTAGCCTGTCAAGAAGTATGTTGTGGTCAACAGTGTCGAATGCAGCACTGAGGTCGAGTAGCACCAGAATTGATGTTTTGCCTGTATCTGTATTGAGGCGAATATCATTTATTATCTTTATGAGTGCTGTCTCTGTGCTGTGATGCGGTCGGAAACCAGATTGAAAATTGTCAAAGTATCCGTTTGAGTTCAAGAATTTGTTCAGCTGACTGAAAACAACTTTTTCAATGATCTTGCCTATGAAGGGGAGATTTGAGATTGGTCTGTAGTTGCTCAGTATGGAGTTATCCAGATTTCTCTTTTTCAGGAGGGGCTTAACTACTGCGGTTTTAAGGGAGTTTGGGAAAGTCCCAGAAAGAAGTGAGGCGTTTACCACTTCTAGGAGATCTGCTTCTAAACAGTTAAACACACTTTTGAAAAAAGAAGTGGGGAATGTGTCAAGGGCGCAGGTTGATGTTTTTAGGTGCTGTACCGTTTCTTCTAAAATCTTACCATCAATTGCTTCGAAATCAGTCATAGTAACTTTCTGAGGTTATGGTCTGATCTGACTCACCCCAGAGCAACTCAAGGATGTGCTGATCGCATTTCTGATATTATTGATTTTCTCAGAGAAGAAGAAAGCAAACTCACTACATTTGCTGTCTGAGAGCATTTCATTGGGAATGTGGCTCGGGGGGTTTGTTAGTCTCTCTACAGTAGCAAAAAGAGTGCGCGTGTTGTTTATGTTTCTGTTTATAATATTTGAAAAGAAGGTCTGTCTAGCTTTGCCTAGTTCCACATTGAAAGCACGAAGACTGTCTTTATAGATGTTGTAATGGACTACAAGTTTTGTCTTTCGCCACATGCGCTCATCTTTCCTGCATTGTCTTTTCATTAATTGCACTGCTGTTGAGTTTCTCCAAGGTGCTTTTTGTTTGCCACTCTTTTTTCTGACTTTCACAGGAGCAATATCATCAATTACACTCTTAACTTTTGAGTTAAAAGAGTCAAGGAGAAAATCAACAGAGTCTGCAGATATGCTTGGTGTTAGAGATATAGCCTTCATAAACAGCACACTAGTGTTCTCATTTAAGCATCTCTTTTTGACAGAGACCGATCTAGTTTCAATGGCAGGAGAGATTCATATATCAAAGAAAATACAGAAATGATCAGACAGTGCCACATCCTTAATAACTATCGATGAAATGTTTAGACCCTTACTGATGAGTAAATCTAGAGTGTGTCCACGATCATGTGTGGGTCCGTGTAAAATCAAAAGTGTTAAGAACAGTCATGAGATCTTTAGTTGTACTGGATTCAGCATTGTCAATGTGAATGTTAAAATCCCCAGCAATAGCAAAACAGTCATACTCAGATGAGATTGCTGATAACAGCTCTGTAAAGTCATCAATAAAAGCTGGGCAATATTTTGGAGGCCTGTAAATAATGATAAGCAGGATGCGTGGAGCACCTTTGAGCACAATGCCCAGATATTCTAGAGACAAATAGTCACCAAATGATACTTTCTTACATTGATAGACATCTTTAAAAAGAGCACTTGTAATCAAACAACACAAGACAAAGAGAGACTCAGAGACAGCAGCAGTTTATTTGACTGCTGTCACTTTAAGAGCGAACACGGATACGGTTTCATGCAGATGCACAAATGTTCACTCGCGAGTCACGACGGGGTTTACGTGCATACTCGTCAAGGCGGTAATTAGTACATACATTTGTGTGTATTTGACCATTTTGTACTTGCAAGCTTTTTGAGAGATGGCCTGTGTGTGTGTGTGCTGAGCGGTTTGAACACTGGCAAGACTTAAAAATAAATGCAAATGATAAACTTTAGTGACGATGCGACACTGCCTCGATTGTGTAACTTTTAAGTGGCAAATCCTGTGTCAACTGTGCAGCTCGATTTTAGTGCAGATGCGATGCGCTGATGTGAAGCCATTTGAGCATTTTGAGAGAGAAAGAGAGAGCGCGCGCACACGGTGATTCACTCGCGCTGTTTAGTTATTTAATACGGAAATATGAATTGTACCTCACCTTCAGCATTATAATTATTTTACCCGTGCCGGAAAGAGAATGAGACGGTGTCGCTGCATGTCATGCCCTAGCTCTCACAGCAGGCGCGGGGTTTTATGTGCCGTTTATGTTTAGAGACCGCCGATCAATCATCCCAAAGCGATTATTGGCCGATAGAGATCGGTTGCCGATCAATCGGAGCACCCCTAATTCCCGGTTTAGTGGCTTAAAATGATCTGATTGCAAACAAAGAAGCGGAATCTGTTTAAAGGTTTAGAATAGAAATGTGCGTCTACCAGGGTTACAGGTTCTTGCGCCACTGTAAATGCTCAGTGTGATAAACTTCCGACTCGAAACTCGTGACACTCTTTATTGTTTGTTCTGGTTAGCTCACAGTACAGTAACAAATGTTAGAGACCTATTATGCCCAAAGTCTTGATGTTGTTTTCTGGCTCTACTAGAACAGGGGTCCATTCTTCATACCTCGCTTAATACATCTGAGATGATTTGACAGATCCCAGATCTTCTAATCGTGATAACTGATCTCTGGCTAATTTGGTTCTTCAAACGAATTTGTGTATTGGGTTAACATATCTGGATTAAATGATCTAAGATCACTGCTAGTTCTTGTGTTCCCTGAAGAGGGCAGATGCATCGATACTCCAAGCCACGATCAGCAATGCAGCGATTGGCTGACGACAAGACAGCAACGTAATGACATCATATAATTAAAAAAGCCACCTGGCAAAAAACTTGACAAATAAAAAAAATAAATAAAAAAAACACATTTCAAACCAACATAAAAGTTATAAAAGATAAATTAAATGTTTTTTCAACATGATTCCCAATTATTTCTTAAATTTGAAGCAGATTTGTTACGTGACAGCATTAATTAAAGTTTCTTAAGGGTCAAGATCAAGTTATTGTAATGTTGTGATCCACTGGAGGCAAGCTTAGATGAACCCAAGTGCAACATAAATCAAAATGTAAAACAAACAAGGCTGGACATGGACATGGACACTCACCACAGCGGTTACACGGACAATACTAGACAAAGACGGACATGGACATGGAAATATGCAATCTAATCCTGTTTACATGAAATAAGCCGCTCCCAGGCAGGTTTAAGCTTCCGGACGTCGAGCGTCGAAGAACCAAACAATCTTGTTTGATCATCAATCAATTCCAGCTAACCGAGTTAGCGACGTACGAAGAACGGACCCCTGATGTTGATTATCTCCTCATATTCTCCATTGTTGCGGCTCCTCACTTCCCAGTCTGTCAGTAACGCTCTGTTTAGTTCCTGTCTCTAAGAAGCCCCTCCTTCTGAAAAGCACACTGTGCTCTGATTGGTCAACTGGAGCAGTGTGTTGTGATTGGTGTGTTTTGGAAATGTCCCGCCACCTTACCATAACAGTTTCAACACACGACTAACTAACTCAACCATACCCCACATCGTTATGCTGCCCATTAATTATTATAATGAGGAATATTGTGACGTGTGTTCCTGAAGAAACTCAAGACTACAATGGAGACTACATATGTTCCATGGCGTATAGGACCATAATAGGACCCTTATTAAATTAAATTTCAATTTCATTTTGCTGCATTAAATGAGGATCATGAAGGATCTGTTGCTGTTTGCAGGTTTATTCCAGAGTCTCCGCGATGGCTGCTGTCTCAGGGGAGGGTTGAGGAGGCCGAGGCCATTCTGAGAAAGGCCGCCAAGATGAACGGGGTTAAGGCCCCTGATGTCATTTTTCCCCAGCATCAGGTGAAATCCACATTTCACCACATTTCACATTTAACATTAACAATGTTAAGTTAGTTATTATGGAAACATTTAAATGCATTGACTTACTGATATGACAGTGCATTGGCTTCAATATTATACTGGGCTTCAATCCATTTCTTAATTATGATAAGAGATGCTACCCAGCAACAGTATTTACTGTAACCCTCATAACCATCAACTGCATTTCGTTGCCTTGTACCTGTACTTGTGTAATGACAATAAAGTTGAATCTAATCTAATCTAATTATAATTGCATATATCAGTTATCAACTCTTAGAATCAAGCATTTAATTATACCACTGAACAGACTTTTTCTAAATCCAAAGTTCATAATCCAGATAAGTAATCTTAATCACTAATCTAGTTCAGGTGTATGATTAAGCCAGCGAGGAGATTTACATGCCAATAAACAACACATTTCTCGTGATACTTGCACAACATTAAACATGCTTTTTACAACTCCATGAAAACAACAACAGCAGTGTGTTTTTGATTCATTAGAAGGTGCAATGAAATTGTTATAGCGACAGAGATTATTTTCAAATTGTGCTTTGAAGTTTAAAAGTCTTCCTTGCATGTGAATGTGGAATAAGATGTTCAGAAAATAGAACAAAGTGAGTTATAATGACTCAAAGACAAAGTTCTTGCCCAGTCCACACCATTTCTTGAGTCACTAGAAAAAAAAGAAAAAAAAACGTCACATTTAAAATTGTTCCTCCTTTGTGAGGGGATACTCTTATTTTCTGTGGATGTTATTAGTTAGTGAGCTAAATTTAATCAGGAATAAAAGTCATTGAAATTATAAGTGAAAGCAATGTCATCATAAACAAGTAATTGGCAGTTCCACTGGGTTTAAAGGTATCAGGTGTATTGTATTTCATTGCTCTAGGACAGAGGTTGGCTTGCGTGCCAACACCGGCACGTGTGTTAGGTAATCGCTGGCATGTGAGCAAACGCAAGCGAGGTGTATGTAATCAAGTGTAGCGTTAGTTCTGGCAGGTCACGTCAGTCACGCCTATAGGAATACTATAGGAATAGTATTATCAGCAGCTTTATTGTGTTGCTCAGGAGGAATTTACCTCCTCCATCCCCAGCTCCTCCTGTCGTCCAGTCAGGACTGGCCTTCTGATATTCCTCTTCGAATAAGACTAATTTACCCTGAGGGGGTTATCGCTGCTCTCCCTGCTCTTTTCCATGCCAGAACAGAACCATACCGCCAATCCCAACGGCAAGCTAAGTGTCAATCATCTTTGACGATAGTTGTCCTGACAGAATTGGGTGAGAATTAAACTGTACAAGTCAATGAATAAACCATTGATAAACCATTAGCGCGACCACAAGTTACTGACTGACAGCTTAGAGCTCGTTCTGCTGTGGCTACTTACACAAATGTTTGGGTTAAATATGGACAAACCCAAATGTATTACTGTATATTTGACCCAAACATGGGTTAAACCAATTCAGTATTTTTAGAGTGTAGTCAATGATAGACATTTTGGAGATATTCAACCAAGTATATTGAGTTATAATAAACATTCCACTCACGAAATGACTGTGATACATGTGGAAACCCCGTTCATGTGTACCTGGTCACTTCACATGCTTTCTCTGATCGGATAGCTATCCAATCATTAAAAGATCGAAAGAGAGGGCATTTTCTTTCACATTTTAGGTGAGGTTGTGGCAGTGTTTAACTCAGAAACTTAAAAATGGCACTTCATGACAAAAAGGTTCCCGATCCCTGGTCAGGATGTTGCTATGACAGTTCACATAAGGATGCTTTTATATTGTTTAAGCTGTGGATGTCTTTTGCTAACTTTTGCTAAAAAACTTTTTTTTGTGACACGTGCGCTGCAGTCAATGGAAAATGCTGGAAGTTTGAAGACCTTCAGTCTCTGTGACCTGGTAAAGACCACCAACATCCGCTGCATTACTTTCCTGCTGTGCCTGGTCTGGTGAGAGCTCTTGCATATATTTAATATAGACATGGGCTGCGTCCAAAATCATATTCTTCCTTCCTATCACTTCCTATTACTAATACTAATAGTGGCGAATGTAGTACATCCAGATTACATTCATAATATATAGAACAATTTTTAGCGGCTGCAAAATAAGTACCTACTCGAGAGTATGCAATTTTGGACGCAGCCATTATCTGGTTCAAGATGTGGATTAGTGCATATATTCAGTAAGTACCCATTACATCGTATATATATATATATATATATCCATTGCTGTTGTTACTTGTAGTCATTACCCTATACACTGGGCTCCAGACGTCAGAGACCACTAGGGAAATTTCTTCTCTTGTGCCTTTTTTAATTTGCTATAAAATTTGTCTTTACCACACTCTTAGAAAAAAGGTTCAGTGATGTTCTATAGAGAACCCTAGGGTTCTTGACTCAATTTTAGTCAAACTGAAATTGCCTGGTTAATTAATGTATTATGGATCATTCACGAGCAAGGACCACGCCACAACCGTGAATGTTGGAGAATTATTTATTGGAGAAGAAAGGGATGAATAGGGAGAGGATGAAGGGGAAGAAAGAAGGGGATGGTTGTCAGGCTGATCTGGGTGTCTGGTGTTGGCGGCCGGGAGACTCAGAGTGGGGGCATCATCTCAGTTAAATGTAGGCAGAGTGATTAGGATCCCCCGATACAACCTGGAAGGGAAGAGAACAGGTGATGGTAAAGATGGTTGAATGGATGAGAGACAGAGGGGAAGGGAGGGTTTGAGAGAACGAGACAAACAGTGCTGTAAGGGGCGGCCCAATATAAGAAGGTTTTGAGAAGTCAGGTGATCCTGAACCCGCTCCTGAACCTCAGTTAACTAGTTAACTCCATTAAAACGAAACAAAGTTAAAATGACGTCTTGACCAATCGGCGTGTTCTACTGAAGGAAATTTGAGATATAAGGATCCATCCCAGACAGCAACATAGTGTCTGCCCTGCCCAGATGTGGGCTGACACTATGCTGCTATCTGGGATCTGAGAGTGTTTGTGTGTGTTTTTGTGTTCCCATGCAAGGCAGAGGAGACACAAACCTCTCCATCAGACTTTGGCTTTTGCTGCGACAACATCATGGCCAAAGTGCGCAGAATCTAACACATCATCAATTAAACTCTTTCCAGATATACCTCTTGTTGAACGTGCGAGGCCCCAAGTAGTCGAATTGCTTATAAGCCATCGACAAGGCCATTTAGCCCCTCAGAGAGTCTGAATGGTCGGAGACCTTGTGTTGTGCGATGGGCCACTGGGAAAGATGGTCAGAGGAACTTCTGAGCTCTTTGAGGAGGTAGATGTATCAGCCCACATGTCCAAAATGCACTTTGCAAGGTCAATGAGAATTGCAGCTATGAAATACAAAGAGGTAAGTACCATCCATTGACCAGCCACAAGCCATTGGCCCGATTCCAAGCGCTGCAATCAGTAGCCGTAACTTTCTGGAATGGTGGAAGTGGGATTCCATTGGTGCAGCATATGAGCAGAAGTGCGGGGTTTGCTGCTGCGGAAACTGCCATCCAGGTGGACAGAAATGACTCAAGCTGAGGAGAACTCGAAATAGTAAGACAGGGACTCACTTACATCATGGAGGACAACCACAGCAAGGAGCCGCATTGGCTATAACTTGCACGCTTGGTTATAAGACCCAGCTTCCTTGCCAAATAACAGGTATGCAGTTGGGGCTACGTTTCTGAGAATTGAAAATCAACTAGCCAAAGAACCTGAATGGGTTCAAGCGCTCTACTGCAGCCCCTCTGTCAAGCATGTCCTGCACTTAAGTTATCTGAAAACGCTAACTGGAGCGGGCCTTTGTGGTACTTAAGCCTTATTGCTCCTTATCCTCACTCAGTCACAACCGCAGTGTGGCTTGTTTGGAACAGCAGCCAAAGATTTAGAGGTGTCAGTATGAACAACCTGTTACTGAAAGGCCCAGACTTAATCAGATACGTGCGGTCCTGTTAAGATTCGGGGACGTAGTGTATGCCACATTAGGAGACATAAAGAAGATGTGCAATTCAGTTTGGTTGGAAGACCGTGAAATGCATCTGCACTGATTCCTTCGGACTCTGGGGATGAAGAGCTAAGTGAATATGCAATCACAATGGTCAATATTGGAGACAAGCCAGCAGGGTATGCGTGAAATGGCAATTTTCCATCCTTTGTTTACCTTGAAGAGCGCAGAGTGCTCCAGTATGACAGCTATGTTGATGGCATTCTCATGTCCCACAACGACAACTATGGTTCTACCAAACCAAATGCGTGATGATGACAAAAAGGCACTTGGTCGGGGCTATGACATGGAAAAAGACATGCTCCATGTTATGACGTCAATCACTTTTTCAAAGAGAAGAAAGAAAATGCAACTTGATCAAGAGCAAGAGCAAGTCAGAGCCCAAACACCTAATCCACTGACACGTAGGGAATTGTTCAGCCAGGTGTTGGGGGCGTACGATCCAGTAGGCCTAGGGACTCTAGCCAAGCAGAAAGGAGAGGTTCTTGTTCGAAGAGCCTTAGAAGAGGTAAAGTTTGGAAGGGTTCCAGGCAATAAGACTTGGGACACCGCCCTCTCAAGCTCTTTGAGGAGTACATCCACCTTGGCCAAATTAAATTCACTAGAGCTATAACTCCCTATAACTGATAGAAGCGATAATGCTTATGGTGCGGTAATGTACCTCTGTCACATGCCTGTCCTGTCTTGTGCTGCACATGGGTGTTTTGTTATTTTGGGCCATGTGCTCGTGTCGCTGTCTGATCTCTCCCCCTTGTTATCTGATTATTGTTTATTTTCCCTACCTGTTCCCTCCTGATTATCTACCCTTTATTAGACCCTTTGTGTTTGCTGTCTGTGTCGGATCGTTTGTCAAACGTCTCCTTTTCCCTGTGATCCCAGTTGTTTTGTTATTTCTGGTTATGTTTTCACCCTCGTGGGTTTTGTTTTGTGCTTATGTTTAATTTGTTAATAAATTCCTTTTTCCCCGCATTTGAGGCCTCACCTTAGTTTTCCTTCATTCCCCATGACATAACGATCCGACCTATCACGAGGACTCAGCGGAAGAAGGGTTCGCCTCATCCACCAGCCCCCACTGTCCCGTGCCCTCTATACTAACGCATACTTCAGTTTGAGGTCTTATGTTCCCTCCGTCAGCAAGGAGCCTAGAAGGTTTACTGAACAATTCAACAAACAAAGCTCAACTACAGTATAGAATCAGTCATATGATGCAGTGAGAGCACAGAACCTCATGGCCGCTTCATCACATCTTTTGATGACACACTTTGATGTACTGTAAGTGTATTTTCTAATGTGGCATCTGTATGACTGTAATTATTTCAGCAACAAGAGTGATTTGACACTGATTGTTAAAAGTACTAAATTGAAGATCATACTGTTGTGTTTCAGTGATTATACCAAATGTTCTCATTACTCATCACTAAGTCACTCCAATGCCCACACCGTCAAAACCCCACAAAGTTCTTGACACAGTTCTGACTATGCCTAGAATAGCTGAATCGTCCTCTATTAGTGATTCGTCCTCTCTCCAAAGATGATAGTTTTCGAATTGGAAACTTACAGGATGACACGCCGCACTTTTTAGTCTGTACCCTATTTGGTGCTCGTAGGCTGTGTATGGAATTCTTCTTCCGTTGCAGCTACCGCATGAGCTGATGCCTGGGATTATTCTCCGTTGCAGCTACCGCATGAGCTGATGCCTGGGATTCTTCTTCCGTTGCAGCTACCGCATGAGCTGATGCCTGGGATCCTTCCTCCGTTGCAGCTACCGCATGAGCTGATGCCTGGGATTCTTCTTCCGTTGCAGCTACCGCATGAGCTGATGCCTGGGATCCTTCCTCCGTTGCAGCTACCGCATGAGCTGATGCCTGGGATTCTTCTCCGTTGCAGCTACCGCATGAGCTGATGCCTGGGATTCTTCTCCGTTGCAGCTACCGCATGAGCTGATGCCTGGGATTCTTCTCCGTTGCAGCTACCGCATGAGCTGATGCCTGGGATTCTTCTCCGTTGCAGCTATCGCATGAGCTGATGCCTGGGATTCTTCTCCGTTGCAGCTACCGCATGAGCTGATGCCTGGGATCCTTCCTCCGTTGCAGCTACCGCATGAGCTGATGCCTGGGATTCTTCTCCGTTGCAGCTACCGCATGAGCTGATGCCTGGGATTCTTCTCCGTTGCAGCTACGCATGAGCTGATGCCTGGGATTCTTCTCCGTTGCAGCTACCGCATGAGCTGATGCCTGGGATCCTTCCTCCGTTGCAGCTACCGCATGAGCTGATGCCTGGGATTCTTCTCCGTTGCAGCTACAGCAGGACAGTACCTTCCAACAGTGCGTCCCGTGAATCCACGGAGCCCTCTCCTCGACTTTCACCGCAGTGTGAGTTGCCAGCAGAACTTGAAATGGCCCCTGCCACCTCTTTGCTCTCCAGTGTTTCCGCCTCAGATCCTTTATCAGCACAAAATCACCTGGCCTGATACTGTGCAGGGCTGTCTCAGCTGGCTCTGGAGCTGCTGCCTGTACCTGTTTTGAGATATCACAGAACACCTTATCCAGTTCAACACAATATTGCAACATGTAATGTTCACAAAGAGTGGTGTCAGGCAGTGGTCTAGGTTTGTGTGGTTCCCAGCCCATGTGAGGTGGACGAGCAAACAGAATCTCGAATGGTGAGAGCTGTGCTCGCCCCCTCTTCCTCATTCTCATATAAGTCAAAGCAATGGGCAGAGCCTTAGGCCATGAAAGCCCTCATCAAAGTCTCATCGCAAATTTTTACCAGTTTGTTTTTCAGAACCTGGTTCTGTCTCTCTACCGCTCCGGCTGATTCCGGCTGATAGGAACAAAAGTGTTTCCAGGGAGTACCCAGAAACGCTTCCACTGCTGAAATTGCACTGTTTACAAAATGTGAGCCGTTGTCACTTGACAATCTTTCAGGGATTCCCCATCGTGGGACAATCTCCTGTAGGAGTAATTTTGCCACCCCCTGTGCATCTGCTTTTGATGTTGGCAAGACTTCAATCCATCCTGAAAAAAGATCTACAGCAACTATGCAGTATTTCTTTTTATCTGATTGTGTCAATTCAATATAATCGAGCATTACATGTGAGAATGGTCTTGGTGGCCTGGGATGCCCCGCCTGTCTCATTGCCTGACCCCTGGCCACATTGTTCGTTCCGCAAATCAGACATTTGCTGCAAAAATCTGCTGCCACTGTGGAAAAACCTTTGGTAAACCAGTTATTTTTCATAATGGAAAACATTCCCGTCTTGGAAGCGTGGTCCAATCCGTGTGTCAGTTTCGCATATGCCTGAAAGAAATGAGAAGGTAAACATGGTTTTTCATTGGGGCCCCACCACTGATTATTTTTATACACACAGCCTGCATCTCTCCATTTTCTCTTGTCATCAGCGGATGCATGTGACTGCATCGCCTCTATGTCCCCCATTTCCTCATCTAGCCGTGCTGCTTTGGTTATCTGAACAGGAAGCAGAGCCGCAGCCTTTGCAGCTAGATCTGCTTGTCTGTTTCCTTTGGAAACATCATCACTGCCTGAGGTATGGGCCATTTGCACACTGCCACTTCTTTTGGCAACATCAAAGCATCCAACAATTGACCCACTAGCAGGTGATTCAATATTGGCTTGCCATCTGCTTTCAAAAACTCTCGATGTCTCCACAACGAGCCAAAGTCATGTACAACGCCAAAAGCATACCTTGAGTCAGTGTAAATTGTAACACGTTGGCCACTTGCCAATTTGCATGCTGCAGTCAGAGCAACCAATTCAGCAGCTTGTGCAGAAAAATGTGATGGCATTGGTTGTTGTTCCAGAACCTCAGTTAATGAAACAACTGCATAACCAGCTCTGTTTTTGCCAAAAGCATCTTTGCTCGAGGATCCACCCACAAAAAGAATCATGTCACTGTTGGGTAAAGCCTCGTCTGTCAAGTCTGGTCTTGGACTACATATCTGTTCCAAAGCTGAAACACAACAGTGTGGTTCTCCGTCTCGTTCCGTGGGAAGCAAGTTTGCAGGATTTAAAACATTACATCGTTTTACAGTAATGTTAGGCATTTCTAGCAGCACAAAATTATATCTCAGCCAGCGAGCTGCAGATAAATGAGAAGTCTTTTGTTCTTACAAAATCATAGACACAGCATGTGGTACTAATAGTGTTAGATCACTGAAACCTACAAAATCTCTAGAGGCTACCACAGCTCTCTCAGCTGCAGCCACAGCCCTCAGACAAGCAGGGAGTCCTCTTGCCACTGCGTCTAATTTCGTTGAAAAATAGGCAATAGGTCTTTGTTTTCCCCCATGGTTCTGTAACAAGACAGATGACATGTAACCATCTTTCTCAGCTACTGTCTGTGTAAAAGGTTTTTCAGGATTTGGAATACCAAGAGTAGGCGAACTCAGCTAAGCCTGTTTCATTTCACAAAAGGCACTTTCTGCCTCTGCGGTCCATGTCAGTTTGTCAGAGGCTGCCACTCAGTTTGACAGAGGCCCTTCCTTTTCGCTGTAGCTAGGAATGAATGTTCTGCAATACGAGGTCATTCCTAAAAATGACATCATTTGCTTTTTTGTGATCGGTTTAGGGATGTTTTGTATTGCCGTGACTCTTTTGTCAGATAATGACTTCCCATTTGCTGTCAACATGTGACCTAAAAAGGTAACTTTGGTTTGATTTATAGCTACTTTACTCGGGTTAACCTTGTGGCCCCGTTCTGCCAAGTAAGTTAACAATGTGATGGTAGCCTGCTTACAGATCTGTTCGTTTGGACAGCAAAGTAACAAGTCATCAACATACTGCAACAGAGCCACGCCAGGTGGAAGTATCAAATCTTCTAAACTGCGTTTGAAAGCTTCGTTGAATATTGTTGGAGATTCACAAAAACCCTGACATAAACGTGTAAAGGTGTACGCTTTACCATTGAAATTAAATGCAAACCAAAATTGTGAGTCAGGATGCACTGGAACGCTGAAAAACGCATTTGAAATATCAACAAGCGTGTAACACTTAGTGTCAGCTGGAATCTGAGCGAGGATCGTATAAGCGTTTGGAACGTTTGGTGCGCGGGCTTCTACGGCGTCATTAACCGCTTTAAGATCCTGAACAAATCTATATTCCACAGCTTGATTTGCGTCCCTTATTTTCTTTACCGGAAAAATGGGAGTACGGACAGGTGAGTCCGGACATTCAACAATGATCCCTTTTTCCAAAAAAGAGTTAAACACGGGCGTAATGCCATCAATCGCTTCCTTTTTCAATGGATACTGCATTTTCTTTGGTCTGTAGTCAGATTTAGGTTTAATTCGAACAGGCTCACATCCTGCAATCAGACCTACATCATATTTATCTTTAGCCCACAGACAACTCGGAACTCCCTCCAACCCCTCCGGGATGACAGGGAGGTGAGATAAAGTCAGATTGTCAAATTTAATTTCCTCTTCCAACACTGTGACTGTTCTCAAACCTCTCAATGTTTTATGACACGGTTGTTTGAACCATCCGGTACTTTCACTTTGGCAGATCATTCTTTTTTGATCTATTATGACCCAGTCGGTTAGTTCATGGCACTTGACCATGAAGGGACCCGCGTCACGCCATTCAGCCTTCACTGGTTTGGCCAGTGAGATATGAGGCTGTGCATTTTCCACGTCATAAAACATTGCATGTTTGTCAGTCAGTTTCACACTCAAAACACACCAGTGGTTTGTCCAATACAGATAATCTGTCTTTACATTTTCCTCATCCACATTAAACCAACGCTGCGCAAATTCATCATCAGGTTCAATGCTGACATGTGAAGTACAGTGCAGATCTGAGTCATTCATAAAATCAGATGATGACAACACTCTGTCATGAGCCTTCGTGGTCAGACACGTGTTAGAAACTTGCCATTCATATACAAACAGATGGGTTTCCTCTGTGTCTAAATGCAACATCCTCATGTCAGCATGAAGCCCTTTAGTAGTACAGTGAACAGAGATACCCAGCTTACACAGTAAATCTCTTCCCATCAAATTAACTGGACATGACTGAGAAATCAGAAAACAATGCTTTAATTTTTTCTCATTAATTGAACACTCAAACGGCGTTGAGAATGGTTCAATGACCACATGACCAGTCGCACTTCTGGAAGAAGTTATCTTTCCAGAAAGTGGAATAGGTTTTGTCAATTCTGTTTCTTGAATTATCGAGTTACTTGCACCGGTGTCTAACAGAAATAGTAATGTCTTGTCCAAAACATTTACTTCTATCAAAGGTAAAGAATTTTTAGCCCTATAGAAAACATTAGCAAGCACTTCTTCATTGCAGAGAGCAGAGTCAGAAACGAAAGGAGAATGATACTTATCTGATGGAGAGACAGGAGACCCGTTGCTCGCCCCCCCCTCCTCTCAATCTGCCTGCCCCATGCTGAACGCTGCTTGCGGGCAAGTGTCACGCCAATGTCCCTTTTGTCCGCAGATAAAACAAGTGTCTCGATCTGGACGTTGTTGATTTTGTGAAAAATGTCTATCTTTTCCACGACCGCGTCCTCTGCCTCTTCCCCCACCACCTCTTTGGTTTTGTTGGTAGTGGTTTGGTTTGGGGTTGTTGTTTTGCAGCGCTATCAGAGCTAGAGAAAGATCTTTGTCTTGCTTGGTGATTTTGGCTGTTTTTTGCTCTTTGATGATTCCCTCATGATGTTTTGCATGTCGTCTGATTTCAGCTGTGGAGGCCAGTTGCCATCCAACACAGCTTCTTTCAATTTCTTTTGAAATTTCTCTGTCCAGTCCATCCATGAACAAAGTTCTCAAATAGTCATCATAAGGATCAGACCCCATGGCTTCCGCACTTGGGTCTGTTGGTGGTGGTCTTTTTTCAATACCACCATGGCGATCAAAACACTCTTTCAGTCGAAGGAAATATGCTTCAGTGGTTTCATCTTTTCCATGAGTGCATTGACCAACTTTATCTCTGTGTCTGAATCATCAGTCTGATAACGTTGGTTTCGCAGGGTCTGTTGCCGCCCCATTTGTCGTCTGCCCGTAGCTCTGGTCGAATCTTGGTCAAATTTTCTTCTTGTCTGCCTTCGGGAGTGCAAAGTCCACTTTCTCATGTTTGTGCTTAGCAGGTCTTCTAAGTCTTTGTTGCATTTCTGTTGCTTAGCTTCTCTGTACAGTGCACCAGAGCGCGTTGTCGATGTGTCACTTCTCTCTTCCTCTGTTGGAGTGTATTCGGGCGGCGGTGCAGTTGGTGCGCTTGCCTCTCCCGCAGCTTGAGCAGCCTCCCCCAGAGCAGGATAGAGAGCAGGTGGGCGACGAGCCGGATATGCCTCGTCCTCCACCGTCATTCTCGCGTAGTGTGAAGCGGCTGGGATGAGGATCAGCACCTCCAAATCCGAGGCCATGGTCCTCAGTCGGAAAAGGGTGGCTTGCCCACTTCAGGTTGGTGGAGAGTTCCTGCCTCAAGTGGAGGAGTTCAAGTATCTAGGGGTCTTGTTCACGAGTGAGGGGAGGATGGAACGGGAGATTTACAGACGGATCGGTGCAGCTTCTGCAGTAATGCGGTCGATGTACCGGTCTGTCGTGGTGAAGAAAGAGCTAAGCCGTAAGGCGAAGCTCTCGATTTACCGGTCAATCTACGTTCCTACTCTCACCTATGGTCATGAGCTTTGGGTCATGACCGAAAGGACAAGATCCCGGATACAGGCGGCCGAAATGAGCTTTCTCCGCAGGGTGGCTGGGCGCTCCCTTAGAGATAGGGTGAGAAGCTCAGTCACTCTGGAGGAACTCGGAGTAGAGCCGCTGCTCCTCCACATCGAGAGGGGACAGCTGAGGTGGCTCAGGCATCTGTTCTGGATGCCTCCTGAACGCCTTCCCGGGAAGGTGTTTCGAGCATGTCCAACCGGGAGGAGGCCCCGGGGAGGACCAAGGACACACTGGAGGGACTATGTCTCCCGGCTGGCCTGGGAACGCCTCGGTGTCCCCCCGGAAGAGCTAGAGGAAGTGTCTAGGGAGAGGGAAGTCTGGGCATCTCTGCTTAGACTGCTGCCCCCGCGACCCGGCCCTGGATAAAGCGGAAGAAGATTGATTGATGGATGGATGGATGGATGGATGGATGGATGGATGTTTTAATCAAGTAACACAATCAAACAAGACTTTCACTTCCCATCATGCTTTGCAAAGGGGCTGAATTCAGAGAGTAAATGTTTAAATAAAGTGCTATTTGATGCATTTTTAACAAGATGAGAAAATGGAGAGACTGCTTAAAAACAACTACTTTGGGCATGCCATGGATGTAATAAAACCATCTTCTGGCTAGTCAATAAGACCTTGTATAAGGTTTTGTAAATGTTGTAAAAATAGTGTTTCACTAAATAAAAATAATCAATTAAACTGATTACGTGTTTTGGTTGTTTTTTTATATTCATTTTAGAATAAATAAATTGAGTAGTTTTTGACAAAATTAAGAATGTTAACCTCATTTAACTAAATGGCATTGAATTAACCTTACGTAAAAAACTTAAGTTTCCTGAAATAAACAATGTTAATTAAATTCAACATAACCCAATAACGTGGAACCTGTTGACATTAAAAAATTAAGTTAATCCAACGTATAATTTTTTGAGTGTTCCCTCGTCCACTTCACGAAGTGGAACGCACTTCAAAATGGCGGCAGGGATTCCCCCGAGGGGAAGTGCTTAGGGAAGTTTGCAAGTGCGTGTCTAAAAGTAGAGTGAACCTTTTCTTCTAAGAGTGAGCATAACAATGTGAATGCAGAGTTAAAAATTATGTTTTAAAAATGCTTTTTGTGAATGTATTTGTTGTGTCTCTTTTTCGTGTTCTCCAGCAGAGCCTCTGTGCAAAGAGTCAGAAGATTAATATCACATATATGCTTGTTTGTTTAGAAATATGGCAGAAACCTAAATCATAGCATTTTATTGTTTAAACATCCTAAAATGTTATTATTATTGGGTTCAAACTGATTTAGATTTTGAAACCCAGATTTTGATGTGGTCTCAGACTCTTGGCCCAATGTGTTTTGTATTTGAATATGAAAAGGTCATCCATTTTTTGGGTTATTTATTGGTTTTTAGTCATGTGGGAACCTAATACTTAAAAAACACAAACATTTATATAAAATCAGTATAACATTTTAAAGTGAAAACTCTGTACACTGAATGTGTATGGACCACACTGACTTTCTTCTGTTAGGTTTGCTGTTTCTGTTGGATACTGTGCCTTGTCTCTGAACACGTCCAGTCTACATGGGAACATCTACCTGAACTGCTTCCTGTCAGCAATGGTGGAAGTGCCTGCGCTCATCATGGCCTGGCTGATGCTCCGCCGCTTGCCACGCCGCCTCTGCTTGTCTTCCACCCTGGCATTAGGAGGACTGCTTCTTCTCTTCATACACCTCATACCACAACGTGAGAAATTTATGACCGATATTCATTAAAAGATATGTTTCAGCAGAAATAGTGAATAGAAGGTTTAGTGTTCACTTTTGAGTATGTTTAACCCTTATGCTGTGTTGAAAACCCTAAAACGCCTCTTGTGTTTCCAGTCAAAAATGACCTGGCATTTTTCATTTTCAATGGATGGTCATTTTTGACTAATCAAGGCTCAGATAAATGAGGCCTACGATCAATCAGTTTTAAAAAGAAATACAAAACTTGTCTAGAGCAGTGGTTCTCAAACCTGTCCTAGGGACCTCCCAACCAGTGGCGGCTGGTGATAATAATTTTTGGGGGGGGCGTTTTTTTTTTAGGTGGAAGGGGCAGTATCAAGATGCATGTTGACTAAATTCAAGCATTAAAGAGAAAACGGTGTCTTCACTTTTATCTTTTTACTCATTAATTTCCCATATATAACTGAATGAGGAAAGGAAAAACAAAACAAAACAGCAACAACAGACTAGCATGTTGACTACTTGAACATAAATTTTGCTCTCCTTTCTTTCTGGCCAGCAAATTTCTCAATGACTCTCTGATCAAAGTCAGTCATCTCAGTAGTGTCATGATGTTTACATTGTTCAGTCAGATATTTGAGGTCTCTTACCCCCATTGTTGTCCACAAAACTTCAGTACCGACACTTTGAAATAAAAGACAGGGAAAGCAATAAAGGGCATTGCTAACAACACATCCAGCCAGCCACTTACGTTTCTCATAACAAGCGTGTGAAGCTCCGAGTGCAGCTTCGTCCTCTGTACTGGCCGGCTGCTGGATATGTAAATCGCGTTGGTCCGGGATCCTTTATCCTTTTTTTTTCTTCCAGTGAACGCCTTGTGAAAGAATTTGGTTTAACTGCTTCCATCTCTACGAAAGTGATCATCCTAATAAGGTTTTGGCTGAGTCGGAGTGACTGTGTCGTCCGCGCACTTCGTTGCCAAGAACGGAAAGTTGAATGACAGGTGACAAGAACCAATCAGATTGGATAAAATAACACGCATCCAATTCTGATTGGCGACCTATGTCCGGAGGAGGATCTTTAAGAAACCAATTAGAGACCAGCTTCAGGTCACATGCTGCCCGTATATTTTTGGACTCAGATAGACATCCATTTGTCCGGCATCCCTCGCGCATGAAACTGCATGAAACATATTGAAGAACATATAAAATAGTTAACCGGTCAAAGACAGTTTTTATTAAATGCTGAGGCTCTTACTAACAGCCGGCAAATCTTATGAGTAAACTATTTTATTTTTATTGCATTTTTATAACATTTTTGTATACATGTATATTTCTGGAATTTTGATGGGGGCGGCGCCCCAGCGGCCTCTATTGACCAGCCGCCACTGCTCCTAACAGTGCATATTTTACATGTCTTCCTCATCCAACACACCTAATTCAACTCATCAGCTCATTAGTAGAGACTGCAAGACTTGTATTGGGTGTGTCTGATCAGGGAGACATAAAAAATATGCAGTGGTGAGGGGTCCCCAGGACAGGTTTGAGAACCACTGCTTTAGAGGACACTGTGCGGAACCAAGGCCCACTCCCAATGGCAAGCACAAACAACGACTCAACAGATTTACAGTGGGGAGAGCAAGTATTTGATACACTGCCGATTTTGCAGGTATTTCCCACTTACAAAATATGTAGAGATCTGTAATTTGATCATAGGTACTGGAATCAAAAATCCAGAAAATCACAATGTATGATTTTTAAGTAATTAATTAGCATTTTATTGTATGCCATAAGTATTTGATACATCAGAAAAGCAGAACTTAATATTTAGGTACAGAAACCTTTCTTTGCAATTACAGAGATTGGGGCTGTTGCTGGGCAATATGGACTTTCAGATCCCTCCAAAGATTTTCTATTGGGTTCAGGTCTGGAGACTGGCTAGGCCACTCCAGGACCTTGAGATGCTTCTTACGGAGCCACTCCTCAGTTGCCCTGGCTGTGTGTTTTGGGACGTTGTCATGCTGGGAGACCCAGCCACGACCCATCTTCAATGCTCTTACTGAGGGAAGGAGGTTGTTGGCCAAAATCTTGTGATACATGGCCCCATCCATCCTCCCGTCAATACGGTGCAGTCGCCCTGTCCCCTTTGCAGAAAAGCATCCCCAATGAATTGTTTCCAACTCCATGCTTCACAGTTGGGATGGTATTCTTGGGGTTGTACTCATCCTTCTTCTTCCTCCAAACACGGCGAGTGGAGTTTAGACCAAAAAACTCTATTTTTGCTCATCAGACCACATGACCTTCTCCCATTCCTCCTCTGGATCATCCAGATGGTCATAGGCAAACTTCAGACAGGCCTGGACATGCGCTGACTTGAGTTGTGGTCTTGTGGTCACTGTTGTGGTCTTGTGGTCACTGTCAGTGACACTATTCCCACCACCCAAGATCCAAGCCCTAAGATGAACGGAGCTCAAGATATGGTAATTTCAGCCTGTACGTCAGACATTATCTTTAAGGGAATATTGGCACAGGAAAAAAATGTGTTTCCTCACCTTTCACTCACCACCTAGGGGAGCTGTCTACTTAAGGGACTCACTATTAGGGGAGACAGCTTCAACCTTACTGTTGACTCATGAAAGGGCTTGTAAACCCAACCTGTTGGGAGGCAGATGAGCTTCATGAAACATAAGGAAGCTGCCTACTTAGAAACCCGCCATTAGGGGGAAGGCATGTCTTAAATATATATAAGAGGATCTGATTCAACCCCAAACACCACAGAAGAGCATTTTAGTAGAAAAATGCCCCACCCCGTCTGACCTAGAGACAGCATCTCACAAGGCCAGCACTCCTGAATTAAGGGTCCTCAATCAGTGAGAAGGGATGCAAAACTCAATAATAAGAGCCTAGAGATTGGGCTCTGGGGAGCTGAGGACTCAGCAGAAAGACCCTCTGAGTGAGGGGAGTCCAAAACAACACAAGACTGTGATCCCCAACTTAGACTAAGGCTAAAACTGGGGATGATAGAATCTAATAAAAAGAAGTAAGGGAAGGGTGAACTACGCCCACTAGAGGAAACTAGAAAATGGCTGCAAAGTATTAGCCATGACATAGTCTGCCTGAGCAGGATCAGAGCGTGGTGGACCGAAGAGAATGTATCCCAGCAACCCTGTAGTCTGGGGATCATCTCGAGCTCTCTTGTGGTAGCAGAGGACCTACTTAGAGATCTTGAAGGGGAGGCCCAGTCTTGACCATATTATCGATCTCTGGCATAAACAGGGAAACTGCCTGCATAGGTAGGCCCCAAATGGAGGAGGATGTTTCTACTTCGCTGCTCACAAAGGGGAGCCACCTGCTTAATAACCCATTATAGGGGAGACAGTTACAACATTGAGCATATGCTAAAGCTTTTATTATAGGGAAACTGCCTGTAGAAGAACCCAAACAGGGAGGCAGTTTCATTTAGGCTTCTTAGGGGACCCCGATTCTGTGGGAGGTAGCCACAACTTCATTACCATAAGGGAGTTAGTTGCCTGCTTAAAATATCCCAATGAGGGGGAGGCAGCTAACCTTTCATCTTCAGCATATCACAAAATGGGAAATTGCGAGTGCTCAAAATTGTGACAAGGACCTTACTTAGAACCCATAATGGGGAAGGTGCAACTACTTCTCACCAGCTTACACCATTTGGGGAAGCCCACACCCTGGTAAACCCAAGGGAGCTTCCTACTTACAGAACCCAGCATTAGGGGGAGGAAGCTACCACCTTGTTGGTATTAAGGAGCTTCCTACTTAATTAAAATAACCCCCCAGGGGTGAGAATACTCTATTAAATACCTGGTGTAGGAGTTTCCTAATTACCACTTAGGGAAGGAAGCGACAAATGAGGAGACAGCTACAACCTTAGTATAATGCAATGACTCGTGAAGGGCCACCTTTGGGGAGGCAGCCGTGGCTTCACAAACATAAGAGAGCTACCTACTTAAGGTACCCACCAATAGGGGGAGGCAGCTTCAACCTTTACTGCCATGGCTCTTCCCTTTTTTTGTGAACTGCATCCCCAAATGGAGGAAGACCTTCCTAAACCTCAAAGGATGAGGTCACCTTGCCAGCATAACAGAATTAGGGAGCCTCTACAAAAAGAAAAGATCCCTCAGGGGTGAAGATGCTCATCTTATTATCCTGAAGGTAATTTTCTACTTAAAGGGGGCCCTAAAGACTTAGGATAGCAAGTTACACTTCACCTACTTACGGAACCTGCTATCAGACGGGTATCAACCTTAGTATATTGCAATGATACATAAAGTTGCCAACTACTTAAAGACCCTAATTCCGGAGAGGCAGCCCTTATGCACTGCACTGACATAAACACCTGCTTAAAAGGACACAGACCCATTGGGAGGAGCAGAAACAGGGGGTGTTACTTCCCTCTAAAGCGTGGCTGTTTACCAGCACCCTTAGTCTCAATGACCTCCCTCAAATCCTTCTTCACCTTCCTCTGGTCACGCCTTCTGTGCCTCCTCTACCTCGGCTGGTCATTTTTGTCTGGGAACATTACAAGTTGGAACAAGACAAGATGGAAAAAAATCAATCAATCATTTACAGAAGCAAAATCACATGTTAAGTATTTGGTCAACTTATGTTTTGTCTCTTTTAACCTGCAGATATGAGTTATGTTACCATTTCTCTGGTGATGCTGGGAAAGTTTGGTCTGTCGGCAGCGTTTTCAATCGTGTATCCAGCGACTGCAGAGCTTTACCCCACCGTCGTGAGGGGCACGGCTTTAGGAACCTGCTCCATGGCGTCCAGAGTGGGCAGCCTTTCAGCACCATACTTCATCTACTTAGGTCTATAATCTCTTTTATTTCATCTCCTAAATCCGACATCTTCTGTGAATGATCTAGTTCCTGTGTAAGCTAGTATTTTTGTCTCATATTCTTGTCTCAAGAAAATATACAGTATGCCAATGGGGTTATAAAGATAATCTTAATTCAAAAGAATAATTTTAAATTATTTTAAGCAAAACCTCACTTAATTTAGGTAAGTTTTTCAGAAAACAAGACTTAAT
>CM042255.1:1085368-1182868 GCA_023566225.1 Romanogobio albipinnatus
AACAAATTATTATTATTATTATTATTATTCTGTGACGGAAACAAGCTTCCATCATTTTCTCTGTTACAACTAAAAATATCATATCAACTGACTTACTTTCTATTAATGCAGTACAGGGAATAAAAATTGTATGACGACAACTAAAAGGAAGAAAAGAAAACATTGTGGGCGATGGAAGGATACACCCGATGCATCCTTCAAAATAGGTGGAATAAAGGACACAATACAAACCCTGTCAGCGCTATCACAACTCACAGGGAACGTTCTGGCAAGGTTGTCTCAAAGTTATGAACAAACGTTCTTCCAGTAGCGTTAATAGAACGTTCGTTCAGTTACATGTGAAGAATCATTTCAATAACAACTTTAAGCAACCATGGTGTTTAATTTTCTTTATTGTCCAGATGATTTTCTTTGATTTTGTATTTAATTCCATAATCGTTAGTCATTTCTGTAGTTCTAATTTGATTTATCATTTATTCATATTATTATTAGATTTTCTACATCATTGATTTATTTAATCATTTTATTATTATTATTATTAATTTATGCCATTTTATATTTTCATGTTTTATATTACTTATTTATTTTCTACTGTTGTGTAATCTTATGATTGAGTGGTTTGAAGGGATGTTTGTCTTCACGGGGTAGGAGATATGAGAATAATCATCTCAATGTGCATATCCATCCTAAATATGAGACATTCATAATATTCAATATTATTTAGTGCAGATAGTATGCACATTTATGGCAAGCCATTTTGACTTTTAATGACCAGGATATGAATTTGGGATAAGAATTCAATTTTCACTAAAATGCTACTTCTTAAATGTACGTCATAGACTGACAATCAAATTCAGCTGTTGATATCAAGAATTAATTTCTTACTAGATGAAATTACAATTTCACATCAGAAAAACAACTCTCACTAGTAAAAACCTTTATCATATCAATAAATATGTGGTTGTTAGTGCAAATGTCTATTCCTGATATCTGAACTGAATTGCTGCTAGTAAAAATTTAAATTTTTGATATCAATAATTCAATTGTCACTATAGTGACAATGTTCATTTCTGATATCATGAACGTGATTGTTACTAGTAAGAATATGGCAAGCCGTTTTGACCTTTATTTATTCGGAGGATATGAATTCTTGATATCAACAAAAAAAAATTCACTATCTGTAATTGTATTTTGACTAGTGAAATGTTACCATAGGCTGCCATTCAAATTCAATTTTTGATATCAATAATTCAATTCCTGATAGGGTACAACAGGGCTAAAGGCTCCTTTGATTTTATTCTCCTCTAAACCACTGATGGCACACAAACTTGCCTCAGCTCTTTCCAAAACAGCCGCTTTTCAAGATGCTCGAGGAAATGTGTCTGATCCGTGACGCCATCACGCCGCAAAGTTGATTCTGCGCTCATTTGATCTAATATTTGATGTTTTTACAAATGTTGTAGATTTAAGTAGCAAATAAGAATCGCTAAAATGATTGAATATATTTTGAATCAAAGTTTTGTTCAAGGCAATTAAAGCAGCAGTTTTTCTATAACGGAAGAATATGTAAAAGGCACCATATTTATGATCATAAACATGATTTTAACATTTGTTGACATGGTCAGATTCAGATTGTATGTCATTTATTAAGTTGGGTGTCCACCTTAGAGATCATCACCATATTTATAATGAACCCATTTTAAAAATGTGATATTAATCATATCCTATAATAAAATCTAGTTTATTATTACTACTGTAAATCTACGGTATATTAAATTATTATGGGATCTCCTTCAATACTTTCAGAATCTTTACTTTTTGAAATGATTTTGTTTCTATATTTTCTCAGATAGATTTCTATATTAACATATATATTGATCAAAAATTAATTCTTTTATTCATCAAATAAACAGAAAATAGTTCAAACTTTGCTAAAGTGATTGTTTTGAACAAGTATTAACTTGGACATTATTAAAAACATTATTTTAGCGAACGTTTGTATCAATACTGTGCCTTTTGCCCTCGACAACCCATACATTTTTAAGATTTTTAACCACTTTCATGATTTATTTTCACTCAAAACCTGTAGCTCGATAAATGTTGAATACAAACCCCTCCCTCAGTCTGTCATTAAAGGTACGGAAAAAAATACCACCTGATCTTTACTGAATAACTTTTGTAGTTTAACAGGCATTCATCTTGAATTCATATACAGTGAAGATTATGCAATTTCCTGAAATACTGTTAGACCTGAACCTTCAAGAACTGTTCACACTTGTAGTTTTTGCTGTAGAATATTTGTTGGAATCAAGAATTGTGACATTTCTACAATTTTGGTTGTTTATTAGAATACAATGTTACATCGGTCAAAACAATGAAAACAAAGAAGCATTGCACATTATATTCTTTCACGGTCTATGGATCCCCTTTGGCCACCCCATGTATGAAAGTCTAGTTGCGCCACTGATACTGGGAAGGAATAAACGTCACAATGGCTTGCCATACAAAGGTCCATTCTTGATATCAACAACTGGTAAAAAATGTTCATTTTTGATACCGATAATTTGATTGTCACTAGTGACAATGTTCATTTCTGATAGGGTAGAGTGGGGAAAATGTGACATTACAGTGAAACAAAACATAAATGTGACTTGAATTGCCATCCCGGTTTTGAGTGACTATGGCAGGAGTTATTCACCAAATATTAAAATTGCGCAGCCTTCATAATTAATTAGTATTTTGACTGAAAATATTTTTGAACAAATCGGGCGTTTTGCCCCAGCGGTGGAGTAAAACACCCCCTTTCTTACCAACCAGTTTGCTTCATAGATCAACAGCAATAATTTATGTATTTGTTCACCACTATCACCAAGACAAACAGAAAACAATAAATAAATATTAAACTTATAAATTTGTATATTTATGTAGTGAAATATATTCAATAAATGTATTAAAAGCCACTATGTTTTATCATTGGGTCACCTAACCACCTTCCATCAGTGAGCTAACTGTGCTATCAAGCTAGCCTAATGCTCACTTGAAGTAATTTTTTTTTATTATGTTCAAATATTTTGATTTTACCACCTAGTTATACTGCATTAAGTGTAAAACAAAGGATTTGATAGACAGGAATATGTTATTATAGTAATTATGATAGAGAGAATGCCCTTTGGGGGGCGTTTTACCCCACACTCTATGACTTTTTTTAAAAAATGTTTAATTTTTAAAATATAATTATATTCCTAATAAATAACATTTCCTCTCAAACTACAGACTTCACTCTTCATCTCTCACACATCACTGTGATCTCCTGCAGAACAATATTCTCTTAAACACTTGTTTACTAATGTCTGAACATTATAGCGCTTCCCATGTGATCCTCTTCTCTTCAGATCCGTCGCTGGTGTCAGCTTCCCCAAGGAGATCTGTTTATCCCCGTTGTCAACGAAGTGCATAGCAACAGTGAAAATGTATCTTGACTCCCTCTAGTGGTTATTTTGGGAAAAACAGGTGGGGGGCGTTTCCCCCACTCTACCCTATATCAGGAATGTGATTGTAAGCAAGAAAGACACTTAGATATCTGAAATTACTCTCCTAATTATTGGTATCTGAAATAACAAACGTTACATGTGACACTTATAGATATATAGTTAAGAATTATACTAGTGTAAATCTAATTCCTGATATAAAAAATAAGCATTTTAGCTAGTGAAAATTGAATTGTTGATATCAAGAATGCATATCCTGATTAAAAGTCAGAACGGCTTGCCATACACATTGGGATGCAGGGACTCAGCTCCCTTGTTCAGTAGTCAGGACACTGATCAGGGCTTAAGACAATGGGCTGATCCCTGATCTGCACTAGGAGCTGATCGAGACGCACGGGGTCCAGAGAGGCGGGGCTGGACTTCACTCGGCTCTGCGGTGAGAAGCGCATGATGAACAGCAGCGCTACTGAGAAATGTGAACAGTGTGTGTGACGCTATGAACCCGTGTGAGATGAGTGTGCCTCCTCCCATGTGTGTCTGAACATCCGCACCGAAGGACTGAAAGGGTTTGAGATGTGCTGCGACTATCATGAACTCTCCAGACTACGATGACAGCACCGCGTTCCTGGGGGACTGGGGCCCTTTCCAAAGGACTGTGTTCGCTCTTCTGTGTTTGAGCATTATTCCCAATGGCTTCACGGGGTTATCCATGGTTTTCATGGGCGATACACCCGCTCATCACTGCCTCATCCCCGCGGCTCTGAACATCACGGATGAATGGAGAAACGCGTCTCTCCCTCCGGAGGAGAAGGAGGAGGACTCTCGCGTCAGGAAATGCTCCAGACTCCGAGTGGACATCGTGAAGAACTACTCGGACATTGGTTTGCTCCCGTGGGTGGATGTGAATGTCTCGGATATTCCTCGAGAAGCCTGTGTGGACGGCTGGGTGTATGATAAAGGAACGTACATCTCCACGATTGTTACAGAGGTTCGTTTCCGATGCGTTCTCCTTACTTCTGCAAAACCAGAGCCAGACTAGTGTGTTTAGTATGCACAGCTGAAGGTCAGATTCGCGTGTAGTAAGAGCACGACCGTTGCTGGGGTCCCCGGGGCCCCTAGGAGCGCGTTCCGGTTCTTCACCGCATTTCGCCCCGCTAGTAGGACAGAGGTCACGCTTTTATTCCGCTGAAAGTCTGCTCTGTAGACGCATGTCATGAGGTATTGACTACAGAAACGATTGAACATTTGCACACATGCAAGTGTCCTATAGAGAAAGATCAGTGCAGTCCTGCACGCTGACCCTACCGCGGGGCATGTTGCCACACCGGGGACCTGCATTTCATTAGTACTGATTTGAAAATAACCTAACCTGAGAAATGGGTTCCACACAATGTATTTTAAGTCTGTTATAGGATAAAGACTTTACAGCAATAATTAAACAGTAAGATGATTATTAACCAAAAATAATAATTAATTCAATAGCACAAAAAATCTATTCAAACCTATATTTGGAATAACAGAAAGTACATGATTTAATATTAATGTGACATTTATAAGCAATACTCTTCAGCATGTGTTCATCAGTAAATGATACCTATCTGTGACAATACTCAAATTCCCAAAGATTTCTCATTTAAAGTCGGCATGATACCGAAATTGCATGCAATGTAACTTCCATGTTGTGATGTACAATAGCTTATTAGGGGAAAACACACTTCAAATTTAAATAAAAAAGAAAAATCTGATCCTGCTGCCTAATATACAGTGCATCCGGAAAGTATTCACAGCGCTTCACTCTTTCATAATTTTGCTATGTTACAGCCTTTTTCCAAAATGGATTAAATTCGCAATTTTTTTCCTCAATTCTACAAACAAACAAGCGTCGGTGCACAGCCATTTCATCTGATTTGATCATGTTATCTTGGCTGTGCTTCGGGTCGCTGTCCTGTTGGAAGATGAACCTTCACCCCAGTCTGATCCTGACTAGTGTCCCAGTTCCTGCGGCTGAAACACATCCCCACATCGTTATGCTGCCACCACCATGATCGTCAGGCCTGTGTGGGGGCGTGGCCAGACGGAAGACACTCCTCAGGAAAAGGCTCATGACAGCCCGTCTGGAGTTTGCCAAACGGCTCCTGAAGGACTCTCAGATCATGAGGAACACAATTCTCGAGGCACCGCTCATCTCCTGGCCAATCCCATCCCTACAGTGATCATGGTGGTGGCAGCATAACGATGTGGGGATGTGTTTCAGCCGCAGGAACTGGGACACTAGTCAGGATCAGACTGGGGTGAAGGTTCATCTTCCAACAGGACAGCGACCCGAAGCACAGCCAAGATAACATGATCAAATCAGATAAAATGTCTGTGCACCGACGCTTGTTTGTTTGTAGAATTGAGGAAAAAAATTGCGAATTTAATCCATTTTGGAAAAAGGCTGTAACATAGCAAAATTATGAAAGAGTGAAGCGCTGTGAATACTTTCCGGATGCACTGTATATTAGGCTGCAGGATCAGATTTTTCTTTTTTATTTAAATTTGAAGTGTGTTTTCCCCTAATAAGCTATTGTACATCACAACATGGAAGTTACATTGCATGCAATTTCGGTATCATGCCGACTTTAAATTAGAAATCTTTGGGAATTTGAGTATTGTCACAGATAGGTATCATTTACTGATGAACACATGCTGAAGAGTATTGCTTATAAATGTCACATTAATATTAAATCATGTACTTTCTGTTATTCCAAATATAGGTTTGAAATCTGAACCTTAATACCTTTTTTTGTCATCAGCACAATGCCCTGAAGGAGCCTGGGAAGTTTCGAAACAGCGCCGCCTAGTGGAGTTTTTTTTCAAACGCTTATAACTTTGGGTGTGGTTGACTTACTTTCATGGGAGTAACTTTTTTAGTCTCCTGAATCCTTGCCAAGTCCAATGAAACCAGACTTGCCAGGTTTCGGCGTATGGTTTCTGCAGCGTCGTAATTTAGCGCTTATAAAACGTTAGCTGATATCTTCGAAACCGCTAGTCCGATCAAAACGAAAACCAGCGTCAGAAGTTCAGAAACATAGGTCGATAGTGATACGTTAATGCCCAAATGTCAAAATATTGATAGTTAGGGGGAGTAAAATCCAATCAAAGTCAGGTGTCAGTCATTTTTGACGTGTTTTTTCATATAAATGTCTAAAACTCCAAAACAAAATGAGATATCTTTACCAAAATTGACACATGTATGGGCTCACTCCGAGGACACATAAAAGAGATTGTAGGATTTTACCTCTTGGTGGTGCTATTATAGACCAAAATATGACATTGGCTCTATACAACTCAATTTTTTAATGTGGGGTTTTAACATTTTTGCTTAAAATTGTCTTCAAATGTCTTTACTCATTTTTGCAGTTGGTCTGCTAGCTTCCTTGTTTGCTTCTGTTGCACTTGGCCCCGGTATTGCTGCTTGCAGCTTTTTTTAAAAATAAATTTGCTAAGATTTCAAACAAACTTCTTTCACGTTGTCATTATGGGTTATTGTTTGTAGAATTAAGTTAAAAATGGAATAAGGCTGTAACATAGCAACATGTGGAAAAAGGGAAGCGCTTTGAATACTTTCCGGATGCACTATATAATAGCTTATTTAAAAAAATTAACCCTCTGGGGTAGCCTACTTCATTTATGGGTCACACTCAGGACCTTCGGGTCAAAAATGACCCGGAGGGTGGGATTAAGATAAAAAAAGATTTGAGTAAAATCAATTAAATATATTTTTGTTCAATAATATTTTTTCTTTTTTTGAGATAATTTTATGATTTATAATTAATATTTATGCAATAATTATGACCCATTTTTTCCCATTGAATATAATACAAAAATTATATATATATGTATTATTATTATTTATTTTTTTATTAAAGCTGTATTTCATTTTAGAGTCAAGCCTAGGCCTCATGAAAGCATTTTTTAAAATAAGATCAGTGCCATCCGGTGGACACATTGAGCATTTTTATGCACATTTTTACCCCTATAGTGGATATAGTTGTCACAGGGCTATAACAGTAACTTTGGATTTTCAGCTAAAATTCCCATAGAAACCCATAGTTTAACTCCAAATTTTTATAAAACGCTTCGGGTCATTTTTGACCCGAAGTACCCCATCCCAAAAGCTAATTGTGTGTGTGTGTGTGTGTGTGTTTGTTTGTGTGTGTGTGTGTGTGTGTGTGTGTGTGTGTGTGTGTGTGTGTGTGTGTGTGTGTGTGTGTGTGTTTGTGTGTGTCTGTGTGTGTGTGTGTACCAATAAAGTCACCAAGTTTCGGACCATTCCGATGAAGCTACGATTTCTAAAAAAATTTATAAAACGCTTCGGGTCATTTTTGACCCGAAGTACCCCAGAGGGTAATACTTAAAACTGAATGAAAAATAAAAATCTGACCGAAATGCAGTGGCATGATTCTTATCACAGAAAGAGCAAGCTATGACATTTCATTTTAAGATCACAATAATTATATATATATAATAAAACTTATTTCATGCCAACTTAAATGTTTTGCCTACTATATCAGTAACTTGGATTTGGAGTTAAACTATGGGTTTCTATGGGAATTTTAGCTGAAAATCCAAAGTTACTGTTATAGCCCTGTGACAACTAGCCCCGGTCTTCATTTTTCCTGTATTCTATCAGTGTCAGAATCATGTAAATCACTCCATTCAGTGGCTTTCATGGGTCAGACCGTATAACAGCTTAGTTTGATCTTTATTCCCTTCTACAAATGGACATAATCACTTTAACCTGCTTTGTTTGTTCAGTGGGATTTGGTGTGTTCTGATGGCTGGAGAGTTCCATTGACCACCTCGCTCTTCTTCTCTGGTGTGTTGATTGGTTCGGTCATCTCTGGACAGATTGCTGACAGGTTAGAAAGCATCAAGCATTTGTGAATATTATATTTGATGACAAGTGTTGTATCACTAGGCAATATGTGCTGATACTCATGATCGTAGTGTAAGTGCAAGTGTGATATTGTTTATAAAAAAACGCCATTTAGGTTATATTTTTTCCCTCTGCCAAATGAAAATAGTTCCAGAAGCAGCTGAAGAAGGCCAGGCTGGGATTGGGTTAATTCAGGGTGATTGAGGCATTTTCCCAATGGCTAAAATTGACAGAATTCCCCGAATTAAGTAAATAGTAGCCTTTAAATATTGCTCAATTGAGTAAAAAGTGAAAAGTTATTAAAATAAAGAACAAAGAAACGTTAAATAGGACAAGTGGCTGGCGTATTAGTTTGCATTTACACTTCAGTACTTATTGCATGGATCTATTTTGATTTTTTTTGTCACGTCTGTTGCTATAGTTATGCATATTTTCCACAATGTATTTTCAGGTTTGGCAGGAAAATAGTGCTGTTTGTTACCATGGCGATTCAGACGGTATTCACCTTCATTCAAGTCTTCTCCCCATCTTGGTTGATTTTTTGCTTGTTGTTTTTCATTGTTGGAATGGGCCAGATTTCAAACTATGTGGGAGCATTTGTTTTAGGTAAAGGCTTTTGATGTGCTGTGGTTTTTTAGGGCCAGATTTACTAACCAGGGCAAATTAGCGTGAGAGTGCAATCCCATAAAAGCGCAGATGGGAGTGGACAGTTCAGCACGTTCATCTACTGACGCAAATGAATGAACACGGACACAGCCGGATCATTTCCATAATGACCAACACAATCTACCAAGAGTAGCGCAGATTAGCGTCTGCTGTTTTTGGCCGGTAAATAATGGCGCAAACACCAGTAAACTGACGAGCGCTGACCTTAGTAAATCAGCTTGCATGGCATAATTGACATAAATACTGCGTCTGAAAGGGAATCTCCTACAAATGCAATAAATAACCCAGTCCACACTTTTCCAGTGCTCATTTTTCACTGCGTGTCTTTTGCGCTGGAAGCTGTTAGTAAATCTGGCTCTTTATATTAGTGTTGTATAATCACATCTGATCTTTACATCACTGTACTGTTTTCAGTCATATAACGGCTTATTGAAAGTGATGACTGGCAGCACATTTGTTCTACTAACACATTTTAAGAATGAGTTTAAAAACAAACGCATGTTTTTGTCTCAGAATCATTCTCAATAATTCAGACTGTAGAATTGGATTAAACTACTCTTCTTCCCCTAGGAATGGAAATATTTAGCCCATCCGTCCGTGACATCTACTCCACTCTGGGTGTGTGTCTTTTCTTCTCTATCGGGTATATGATGCTTCCGCTGGCTGCCTACTTCCTGCGAGACTGGAGAATGCTGCTGCTGGCCCTCACCGTCCCCGGGTTCTTCTGCATGCCTCTTTGGTGGTAAGTCTTTGTTATTTAATAACCAGACATGAGAAGAACAGTCATGTATAGGGAACGTTTGCTGGGCAAAGAGGCCGCACAAAGGTCATGTGAATAAGACAGGTTAAACCTACAAATGCTTACAAACATTACGAAATAATGAAACCTAAGCTCACACCCTAGATAATACAAATATATGTTTTGCTAACATTCCCATGAATTGTTTAGAGTAAGTTATATAAAGGGCATCTCAATGAATTAGAATGTCGTGGAAAAGTTCATTTATTTCAACTTAAAAGGTGAAACTAATATATATATAGACTCGTTACATGCAAAGTGAGATATTTCCATTTTCATAAGCTGTAAGCCATAATCATCCAAATTATAACAAATAAAGGCTTGAAATATCTCACTTAGCATGAAATGAGTCTATATGATATATTAGTTTCACCTTTTAAGTTGAATTACTGAATTAAGGAACTTTTCCACTTTCCATTTTATTGATTTGCACCTGTATAATGCTGCGTTCACACCAAACGCGAATTGAGCGTCAAAATCGCGTCTACCGCGTCTAGTTTCACGCGCGTACATTTTGAATGCATTCGCGTGTCAGCAGAGAATTGGACGCGCGTAGAAATCGAGCGCTGGAAGCGAAATTGACGCGTTCAAGGCACTCCAGGAGAAATATGTCATAAAACACCACTCTGCCTCTTTTCATTTTCATTAAACATATATATTAAGCATTAATAGCCACACAAATGTGGTCCAGGCAACGCCTACATTATCTTCACTGCATGTGTATTTAAATATCCTTAAAATATAAAGTTATGAAACTTCTCTTTGCCCTCAGTCAAAACGATTTGGCAGACAACAAATTATATATTCATGAGAGCAAAGATCGCCCGTTAGATCCACACAAGACGAACCACTACAGGACATCAGAGCCAGCGGCAGACGCCAGAAGGACTGGCCGAGGAAAGGCTGCCTTCGCTGGGGTTATGAGCAGTGATTGCCCGGTGATAGCCTGGATCTCACAACTCCAAAAACACAAGATTATTTTTTTTAAATAGGCGCTCTCTTTATAAATAAACCACAGATTTGAGCTTTAAACAACTACATTCCCACCTGAAAACGTCTTAAAACTACATTTTGTGACACAATAGTACTGTTTTTAATTTATGCAGGGTTTCTCATACACGTCACTTTACCACGTGACAGCAGCGAGCAGGCTCCTGATTGGTTAACGCGGCGCGAATTGACGCCAAAGTTCAAATTTTTCAACTCGGGCGTCAGACGCGAATTCGCTTCAAACGCGTGAATGCACAAAAGCACCATTCGCGTGTAACGCGCGTATCGCGCAAGACGCTCAATTCGCGTCCAATTCGCGCCATTCGCGTAACGCGCCTCCCGCGCCGCGGGACCTCCAGACGCGCGTCAACGCGCCTTTCCATTGACTTAACATTGAAATCACTCGCGCCAGACGCTCAATTCGCGTTTGGTGTGAACGCAGCATAAGGAGAAAATCCTTAAATGATTGCATAATATTTCATATTTAACAGGTTAATTTAGATTTGTATCCTGACTCACTGCACAATTTTTGCCCTGATTTTCACTCGCTGACAGACTTTATGATATTGCCGACAAATGCCCGAAAATCAGAGGCAAATCAGTGCTTGTTCACGCCCGTAGTGACAGTCACGTGGTGTCCTGCAGCCAATGAGAGAGCAGGATACAGGAGGGAGGAGTTATAGAGCAGAATATCAGCATTTTAATAGATATATTTACAATTCTATCACACAGAATCAAAGCACAGACGTTTGCTTGACCAGCAGCAGCACATTACACCTCCAACTCTCTCTGCAGGACACAATTCTTGCTCCCCGCGTCTCCCCAAACATTTCCTCCTCCATAATCTTTTCTCCTTTTCGCTGCAAATCAGTGCACAGACAGTTTGGATCGCAAGCTTCTTGCAGGCTGTCATTTTATGATAACAAATCCAGTCTTGCGTGATAACTCGGGTCTCACGTACAGATCTCGTGTTATCACTTCTTGAATGTCTTTGGTTGTGAAATGTAGTTTACGGACTAGACAGAGTTGTCGACAATTCTTCCTATTGTAAAGTCATGCAATGTGCACACAACAGCAACTGAATGCTACCCCAGATTAGGGCTGGGCGATAAAACGATAACGATATGTATCGCGATAGACGCGTAATATATATCAATAAAAAATGCGTTCGATAAATCATTCGATCATTTTTTTTCTTCGTCGGAAGAAACCAGAGGCTGCGAAGCAAGTTTGGTTGCATGAACAAAGGCACTCGCTCTCTGGTAACCAAGCAACGTAGGGAGTGACAGGCTATCAGCCAATCATGTTACTGTATCAAGTTTGGTTGCGCCATATCGTTGTCTCTTGTTGGATTCATTCTTCAGTAAACAGAACCTGCGTGGAGTGATAAGTGGAAAATGAGCGCCGCAGCGAGAGTGGATATTGTTGATAAATCAGGAAAACAAGTCAGCTCGCCAGTATGGCAGTTTTTTGGATTGTATAAGTCTGACTGTAGTCGTCCCCACCAAGACTGGTAATACCACACACTTGTTTTACCAGCCTTGTTATACTTTCGTCTGGCTCCGCAGCACGAGCCTCATTCGCATGGGGACGTGTTTATACTCAACGCGCTCGCCGTTGTGCTATTCTTGACCCTAACCCTAACCCTATTCTTCTCCGAAATCGCCCCCTAAACCCTCAATCACTATTCCCTACTTTAGTCCACTAATACGGTTCACTTGAAGGAGTGAATGAAAACAAGTGAGTGAATGCGGACAGCCGCTGTGTGTTCATCGGCTTACACTCGTTATTGCGGTGCAAAGTGGGATAGAATGAGTGCACTTAATAACGTCCACTATGGTATCGGACACCACTACAGACGGCTGTCTCCTCAAATAGTGCCCTATGTAGGGTAAAGGGGGCGATTTCGGATTCAGCCTTTGAAACTACATGGAGAGGTAATGTTACTCTGCATCAGTGCCTTATGACAAAGCATCTAAACGCTAACAGTTACAAAGAAATAACGGAGGCGCTTTTCTCCTGGTCCTTATTTTAAATAGGTCATAAAACATATCAATAATTATCGATATCGACCGATATGAAACCCTTATATCGTGATACAGTTTTCAGCCATATCGCCCAGCCCTACCCCAGATAGTCGTGCAGTGTGAAAAGAACAGTGATCTGACTAAAATCGTGCAATGTGAACTCGGCTTAAGCTCTTTCCCATTTCCTGGTCTACGGGCAACAGGCAACTGTTGGGCTAATACCTGTGCCTCCCCGGACAGCAGTGGGATCAGGCGCACCGGACAGGCGCTCCGCTGTCGTTTCAAAGCGGTCCAAAAACACCTCCGGGTTGTCCTGTGGACCAAGTTGTACCACGTGGGAGATGGTGGGTGCTGCGTCCGGGGTGACCTTCCAGCCAAGCAAGCTCCGGATGACCCGCCGGTCCTCCTCCTGGGGTCATCCGGAGCTTGCTTGGCTGGAAGGTCACCCCGGGCGCAGCACCCACCATCTCCCACGTGCCTCCCATCTCCCTTGGACCAACAGATGGAACAGGCAACTGTTGGAAACAGATGGAAACAATCCTCCTGCTCCAGTCTGAGGTCCATGTGGACTTGATGTTGCGTCTGGTGGAGACCGGCGAGTGACTTCACCAGTTCTGCAAGCGGTGTTTGTTGTGCTAACTGCATGGCGACATGCCAACTTCTCTGTCCTGGGTTTCTGGCACCACTGTAAACTGGTTCACAGATTTAAAAGGTCAGCGAGTTTCTCAGTCTCTTTTATTAGGACTCTCTCAAAACCAACAAAAATAGCGCTCCTGCGCACATCAATAATAACACAAATAAAGAAATCCACTCTCCATCCATAAAATGTGCCCATACGTTCTCTCCTTTGCTTAACTTTTTCATGCTCAAACACTAAAGAAAGATAAACGTACAAATAATAGGACCCTTATTGAATTTCATTTTGCTGCATTAAATGAGGATCATGAAGGATCTGTTGCTGTTTGCAGGTTTATTCCAGAGTCTCCGCGATGGCTGCTGTCTCAGGGGAGGGTTGAGGAGGCCGAGGCCATTCTGAGAAAGGCCGCCAAGATGAACGGGGTTAAGGCCCCTGATGTCATTTTTCCCCAGCATCAGGTGAAATCCAGATCGGCTTGTGCTTTTTAAACAGTCTCATTTATCTCATATGATGAAAGCTCTTCAACCCCTTTTATTTTCTGTTGAACTCAGTCTAAATTGTTTTACTACTAGAGGGGTCATATAACGAGGAGTTCAGTGCACTGTGAAATCATGGCATAATCTCACACCTGCTGTACATGTGCCACGTGGACGTGTGTAGATAACAATGTTAAGTTAGTTATAATTTCTCTGCTGTGTGGTATAGCAGAAGCGCAGCTGTGAGAAGAGTTTGCTGCTGAACCTACAGTATTTTTACTGCATGTCACAAATGCACTACAAGCCTTAGTTACCAGCACAGTTTGTTCAACAGGGCTGTACGTGCACGAGCAACAAAAAAATGTGTCTGTGCGATGAATATATTTACCCCATTAGCACGCGTGCGATACAGTTCAGCATGTGAGACAGAGCTCGTCTGAGTGAAGGGAGAATTAGTTTAGTGCTCGTGTGAGGTTAATCTAGGGCTGCACGACTGACTGAAATTAAACCAAAATCCAGATTTGTCTTTGTGAAATTATGAAAATCGCTTCAATTTTTAAATAAATAAATAAATGTGCAGATGAAGCGCAGCACTGTTCAGGGCGGATCGATCGGATCGCAATAAATGCTGCTCTATCTCTGCATGCATTGTGAGATGGAGTCACTGGCATTTTAGTTTGAAAAGCGGCACGGTTTGCATGAAAAACTGCTAATAAAAGCGGTCAATCGTGGGCTCGGTGCGCACAGAACCCGAGACTCTGAAGGAGGTGGCACTCGAACTTTCCCGCGATTCACGTGAATTTGCGCTTATGCGTGCAATCAGGGCAACAAATTAACTTCATGCGACGCACATGCAATAAACCCAAGAGTTGTTTACCCAGCTGCGCATAATAGCACCAAATTAATAAACACAATATATTTGCTGCAGTGTGTTTTCTATCATCCGCCGTGCACATGTTTGATGACGCAAGATGAACAAGTGCACCAGGGTTCGATAAAATCAAGCTGAGTGTGAAACCAGACCAGCGCTGACCAATGGCGTTTGGACATGACCCCAGCAAACGCACCCAGTGTTAAAGCCCCTTAATGTGCATTAGAAAAAGCAACAACCTCTTTCCAAACTTGTTATGAGAAGCGTTCACAAACCTGTTGTCCAACAAAAGAGAACATTAATCGAGTGCTTGAAATAACCTACTTTTGTACAACCCCAAATCAGAAAAAGTTGGGACAGTATGGAAAACGCAAATAAAAAACAAAAGAAGGGATTTCTAAATTTACTTTGACTTGTATTTCATTGCAGACAATATGAACACACAATATTTCATGTTTTGTCTGGTTAACTTCATGTCATTTGTGAATATGCATCCTTTCCTGTCATTCAGACCTGCAACACATTTAAAAAAAAGTTGGGACAGGAGCAGTTTAGGGCTAGTAATGAGGTAAAATGGTTAAATAATGATGTGATTTGAAACAGGTGATGTCAACAGGTGATTGAAATTATGATTTGGTACAAAAGCAGCATCCAAGAAAGGTCTAATCCTTTAGGAGCAAAGATGGGCCGAGGATCGCCAGTTTGCCAACAAATACGTGAGAAAATTATTGAAATGTTTAAAAACAATGTTCCTCAAAGAAAGATAGGAAGAGATTTGGATATTTCACATTCAACAGTGCATAACATAATTAAAAGATTCAAGGAATCTGGAGGAAGTGCGTAAAGGACAAGGGCGCAAGCCTAAGCTGAACAACCGTGATCTCCGATCCCTCAGGCGGCACTGCATCAAGAATCCTCATTCATCTAGAAGCCATATCACCACATGGGCTCAGGACTACTTTGGCAAACCTTTGTCAAGTACCACAATACGTAGTTACATCCACAAATGCCAGTTAAAACTGTACTGTGCCAAAAGGAAGCCCTATGTTAACAGTGTCCAGAAGCGCCGTCGACTTCTCTGGGCTCGGAGGCATCTGGGATGGACCATCACACAGTGGAAACGTGTACTGTGGTCAGATGAATCAGTATTTCAGGGATTTTTTGGGAGGAATGGACAGCGTGTGCTCCGGACCAAAGAAGAAAAGGATCATCCAGACTGTTACCAGCAACAAGTCCAAAAGCCAGGGTCTGTCATGGTATGGGGTTGTGTCAGTGCCCTTGGCAAAGGTAACTTGCACTTCTGTGAAGGCACCATTAATGCTGAAAAGTACATAGAGATTTTGGAGCATAATATGCTGCCTTCAAGAAGACATCTTTTCCAGGGACGATGCATATTTCAACAAGACAATGCAAAACCACATTCTGCACACATTACAAAGTCCTGGCTGCGGAGGAAGAGGGTACGGGTACTTGACTGGCCTGCCTGCAGTCCCGACCTGTCTCCAATAGAGAATGTGGACAACGAAGACCGCGCACTGTTGCCCACCTTAAGACTTGTTTACAGGAAGAATGGGACAAAATTACACCTGAAACACTTCATCACTTGGTGTCTCCAGTCCCTAAACGTCTTTTAAGTGTTGTGAAAAGGAATGGCAACATTACAGAGTGGTAAATGCTTTACTGTCCCAACTTTTTTTTAAACGTGTTGCAGGTCTGAATGACAGGAAAGGATGCATATTTACAAATGACATGAAGTTGACCAGACAAAACATGAAATATTTTGTGTTCATATTGTCTGCAATGAAATACAAGTCAAAGTAAATTTAGAAATCACTTCTTTTGTTTTTTATTTGCGTTTTCCATACTGTCCCAACTTTTTCTGATTTGGGGTTGTAATCTGACAGGCTTCACATCACAGAATGAGGCAGAAATTATATTATTTTATATATTCTGCAGTACAGTGATAGATTCGCGGTGTAGAGACGTGGACAGTACGTTTTTTCTTTCTCAGTAAGTACATATGATAAAATAAGACAAAAACTAAGACATTACAGTCACATTTTTTTATCATAATTTAGTATTTTATTATAAAACCTTAGACCTTCTAATGATTTATGTTTTCTGTAAAATATATTAATAATAATAATAATAGTTATTATTATTTTTATTCTTAAATATTTGTATTGTATAGCACTTTTTGCACTTTTCAGATATGGTAACAGACGTTTTATACATGTGCTACAATTTTGTGGGCTGTGCTACACAACTTTCAACCTCTGTAGCACCAGTGCTGTGTGCAAAACAAGTGAACGTACAGCCCTGTGCAATATAAGCTTTTATGACGCCATGTATGTATACACTGTAACAGAGTTAATTACTTACTCACTGACTGAATAAGATGTTGGACAGGCACACAAACACAACTTCAGTCTGATAATAATGAAGATGCAGACGGTATGGATTTGTTCTGGTCAAGCTGGCCCATCTGAGTGGAGACCGCAGCGAATCAGACCTAACCACTGGCTTAGATAGATCAATAGCAGACTAACTTTGAGATGCAATGTCATATCGCTGTGACACAAGTAAGACGAGGCATATAAACATACGCAGTCATAGTAACACGCATTAAACTGGCAATTTCTACTTAGTATGGAAACATTTAAATGCATTGACTTACTGATATGACATTCAATATTATACTGGGCTTCAATCCATTTCTTAATTATGATCAGAGGATGCTACCCAGCTACAGTATTTAATGTAACCCTCATTATAATTGCATCTACCATAATATCAGTTATTCCACAGCATTTAATTATACCACTGAACAGACTTTTTCAAAGTTCATAACCCAGAGTTCAGACGCTCAAGTAATCATAATCACTAATCTAGTTCAGGTGTGTGATTAAGCCAGAGTTCTCTAAGTGAGGAGAATCACATGCCAATAAACGACACAATCTCTTATGATACTTGCACAACATTAAACATGTTTTTATTTACATGTTTAACTCCATGAAAGCGTAAATGTGCAGGGAATGGAAAACAACAACAACAGTGCATTTTGGAACACGTTTCATTATAAGTTGGAAGTAGAGACAGATCTTCCTTGACGTTTAAAACGTCTTCATATGAATGCTTCATATTGTTTTAGCTGTGGATATCAGATGGTGTTTTGTTCACACTGTGTGCAGTGTTTTGACAGTGCTGTGTAACAAGACATGTTTGTTGTGACACGTGCGCTGCAGTCTAGGGAAAGTGCTGGACGTTTGAAGACCTTCAGTCTCTGTGACCTGCTGAAGACCACCAACATCCGCTGCGTTACTGTCCTGCTGTCCCTGGTCTGGTGAGGACGCTTACATATACTCAAGATAGACATGGGCTGCGTCCAAAATCATATTCTTCTTTCCTATATAGTGTGCAAAAAACAAGTGTGAGTAGTATGTCTGAATTCACAGTACTCTTAAAAGAGTAGGTAAAAGCATACGATGGACACTTTACTATCCCAGAGGATTTATGGGTGGCAGTGAACATGGCAGATGTAGTACATACAGATTTCATTCATACTACACACATTTATACTATATAGAATGTACTTTTTAGCAGCCGCAAGGTAAATGACCCACTCAAGAGAGTATGCGATTTCGAACGCAGCTTTTATCGGATTAATTTACCCTCTTACATTGTACAGATATGTGTTTGGTTATTCAGTCAAACTGCACATCCATAGCTGTTTTTACATATATCAGTCCTTCCAGAAAAATGCGGCTTTTTTTTGTGATTGTTGTGGCAAAAATCCTTGATTATGCGGCACGTTTTCTTAAAAAATGCGATGGAAAATGCGGGATATTAATGCAATTTTATGTGATAAAACTTGCAAAAACTGCGGTTTGATGAAAAAGAGAAAAAAAGCTAATATTTTTAATTGAATATTTAAGTTCTCATCTTGTTTTATTGAAGACCTTAATAAACACATGGCTCAATTTGGACCGATTTCAAAACACAGCATCATGAAGCTTCAGAGCGTTATGAATCAGTGAGTCGACTCATGATTCGGATCGCGTGTCAAACTGCTGAAATACGTGACTTTGGCGATCCGAACCGCTGAATCGACTCACTGATTCATAACGCTCCAAACTGCTGAATCGACTCACTGATTCATAACGCTTCAAACCGCTGAATCGACTCACTGATTCATAACGCTCTGAACCGCTGAATCGACTCACTGATTCATAACGCTCTGAACCGCTGAATCGACTCACTGATTCATAACACTCCGAACTGCTGAATCGATTCACTGATTCATAACGCTCCAAACCGCTGAATCGACTCACTGATTCATAACGCTCCAAACCGCTGAATCGACTCACTGATTCATAACGCTCCAAACCGCTGAATCGACTCACTGATTCATAACGCTCCAAACCGCTGAATCGACTCACTGATTCATAACGCTCCAAACCGCTGAATCGACTCACTGATTCATAACACTCCGAACCGCTGAATCGATTCACTGATTCATAACGCTCCAAACCGCTGAATCGACTCACTGATTCATAACACTTCAAACCGCTGAATCGACTCACTGATTCATAACGCTCCAAACCGCTGAATCGACTCACTGATTCATAACGCTCCAAACCACTGAATCGACTCACTGATTCATAACGCTCCAAACCGCTGAATCGACTCACTGATTCATAACGCTCCAAACCGCTGAATCGACTCACTGATTCATAACGCTCCAAACCGCTGAATCGACTCACTGATTCATAACGCTCTGAACCGCTGAATCGACTCATTGATTCATAACGCTCTGAACCGCTGAATCGACTCACTGATTCATAACGCTTCAAACCGCTGAATCGACTCACTGATTCATAACGCTCTGAACCGCTGAATCGACTCACTGATTCATAACGCTTCAAACCTCTGAATCGACTCACTGATTCATAACACTCTGAACCGCTGAATCGACTCACTGATTCATAACGCTTCAAACCGCTGAATCGACTCACTGATCCATAACACTCTGAACCGCTGAATCGACTCACTGATTCATAACGCTTCAGACCGCTGAATCGACTCACTGATTCATAACGCTCCAAACCGCTGAATCGACTCTCTGATTCATAACGCTCTGAACCGCTGAATCGACTCACTGATTCATAACACTCTGAACCGCTGAATCGACTCACTGATTCATAACACTCTGAAGCTTCATGATGCTGTTCTGAAACTGCTTTGCTCTTTTGCTGTTATTTTTGTTGGCCAATGGGAGTTTGCGCTTCATCATGGTTTCACTGGTATCTATGGTTTCTCCGCGGGGGGTTTGCAGCTTTTTGATGACGTTCACGGGTAATTACGTCACTTCAAAGCGTTCCCATGGCAACAGGGGGAAATGGCGGCTCTTGTGTGAAGTAAACGAACATTTTTCAACTTTCTGCTAATATATATATGTGACTTTTTTGCAACGAAAATGCGGGGATTATGAAATCATGCTAGCCCCGCATATTTTGCACGTGGAAATAGGCAATTTATGCGGAGAAAGTGCGGCGTATTTGAAAAAATGCGGACCCCGCATAAATATGAGGACTTTGGCTGATTATGCGTTAAATCATGCGATCGCATAATCACGTTTTTCTGGAGGGACTGGTATAGGCCTTACGCTATACACTGGGCTCCAGACGCCAGAGACCACTAGTCTTTTAACCAATGCTTTATAACAAAAAGGAGAAACTTACATTTAAATGATTGCGTAATACTTTCATGCTTTACAGGTTATTTCAAATTCTATCTAGTGATAAATTATGTTTAAAATGTAATCAAAGTAAAAAATTAATTAAAACAAAAACTAAGTCCATAAAATGATCCCATGATGGAAACCCTAGAAGGTGCTGTTCTTAATGACCCTACTACAATCGAGGATTTTTCTTTTTTAATATTTTAAATATGAGGGAAGAACAAAACACTAAACTGGGTTTGTCAGGGTTATGTTTTGTTCAGTGTGTGTTGGTTCTGTTCTTAGACTGCCGGTTCTGTTCAGTTCTTTGTCTTGTCTCGTTTTTGCGTAGTGGTTGATTTCTCCTGTTATTCCCGGAGATTTTCCTGCGATTCTCACACTATTCTGAAGAACAAAAAACATCAGATAACTAAACAAAATAACATGCAAACTAGAGGTTCTGCATTAGTCTATTTAACCCTTCTCCGGTATTCAGGGTCTTTACTGACCCCAAAGGACGTTTGCTCAAATTTTTAAAAAAAAGTTCCCTTTGTCCAAATGGCAGGAGACTTTGTACGGTTGTCAACACTCTCTAGATAAAAAAAAAATAATAATTGGATCGATATCTGTTTTTATGTTCGTATGACAAAAAAAGTCACACTCAGGGTCAGAGACCCCGCTTAGAAAATGGATCAAATTCATCCTCAGAAACAACACAGAACAGAAACATACAGAAATGAAGCGGCACACTTCCAACAATGCATAAAACATCCACAATGCAAAATGATCATGCTCACACACACACACACACACACACACACACACACACACACACACACACAGGAATACATTTGTTATTGCTGTTCAGTTCATTGCATTTTGATGTTCATGTTGTGTATTTTTTACTCAATATGTAATATAACGTATATTAAGTTTTGTTCTGTTACAGTTAGTATCTGAAGTGTAGATTAAATGTGTTGAATTATAAGAAAATCAGATGTTTGAAATAAATGATAGACTCTTCTGATTGTAATCATAATGTAACATCATTGAAAAAAAAAACATTCAGTACAAAACAATGCTAAACTGCGACAAAATTAATTCATTTTAATTGTTATAATTGTGATTTCATAACATTTAGATATGAATCCAACTGAAAAATACTTGTGAAAAGATGTCTTTCAGTCAGTCAAATAGCACATAGCAAATAGTGGAGCTCTGTAGCTCTGTATTTTCCAAAATACAGGAAATAATCTTACACTAAACCATGTCAAATTATCCATGTTATCCCCACGAATGAAAGTTAGAAATTTGGGTCTTTTATAAAGTGAATTTTACATAAAAAACTGATTTTGTGGGAAAATCCATTTAAAAATATATTTATATAAATGTAAAAAATATTATAAATACTCGAAAACCTGCACAGATGTTGAGTAAAAACATTAATAACCAGAGTAAAATTACATTTGTTCTAAAAAAAAACAATTGTTTTGTTACAAAATTACATTTTGTTGCCTGGGGTCTGCGGAGACCCCAAAGACCCTGAGTGTAATTCCCAAACGAAGAAAAGATAGGCTATATTAATTTGAACAAAAAATAATAATAATTTGAATGGAGTCAATGTCTCATTCATCAAGACTTGTTTCATTATTGGATGAATCGGCGTTTGTGAATGAATCTTTTAAATTAATTATTCAATGACAAGCACTTTTTTTAAACACTCACTTGTCGCCGCCTCCTGGCGTGTGGTTGAAAAGACGCTTTGTTTGTGAGGCTGCTTCATACTGTACATTTACATGACAGTGTGAACGCGGATTTAAATGTTGCAGTGTGATGATCGTAATTTCAAAGATTAACTAAAGTCTTTGCTTTAAACAGTTTCACAATGCAAGCGTCAGCGGAGCGTGAGCAGCGTGTGTTTTGTCATTGCCCATATCAATGAATGAGACATCACATCGGAAGCGTGACGGCCGATGCATGGAGCGGAGAAAGCGTTTTCCATTCATTCCTATGGAAGTTGAGCTTTATGCTCATGCACAAGCATGAAGGGGAGACCCGTCATTCATTAACATGGGCAGCGGCAAAATAAGCTCTGTTCACGCTGAGTTCCACGATGTGGAACATGCATAAAAGACATTGCAGAATCGTGGTCATTTAGGCAAACTTTTAACTATTAATCAGCTCTAGTGAGTTGATTTTATTATAGAGACTTTCTTGATCCCCTCGTCAATCTGAGCTACTTATATACAGCCACTCGTGACAGACGACAAGACCTAACTGTGATTCATTTTTACTGCCGTTTTTCCCACTTTTCTTTTTTGGATTTTCCCTCAATGGATCTACCAGCCGTCCAACTTCTCTGCCTGGAACAGGGAGACCGTCTGCTGGAAGAACACACACAGGACTTCCTCCATTTTGTGTGCCTACCCGGACTAGCCAGGCATGCAATCCAGCGGACAATCCCTGGGAAAACGTTGCCGCATTCGTGGAGTGGAGCTGGGGAGCAACGACTCACCGTTCACCATCGGCCTGACTGAGGACTGTCAGATCCCATATAGAAGGCACAGCATTGATCGGAATGAATTGTGTCCCTTCCTCCTAAAATCCACAACGTTAAGGTGGAGATGGTTGTGGTCGCTCCAGCCCGCAAAGTCCTGAATTGTTCTCCTGTACTCCTCCTCCTTACCTCCCTTAATTAGGGAGACAACCACTGTATCATCTGCAAATTTCTGGAGGAAGCAGCTGTCAGTATTGTACTGGAAGTCCGCCATGTAGATGGTAAACAGGAATGGGGCCAGAACGGTTCCTTGTGGCACCCCCGTATTATACAGGATAGTATTGAGACACTATTCTGTAGACGCACATGCTGTGGTCTGCAGGATAGATAGCGCATTCACCACAGGACCAATGATGAATCCACCTGCATTCTCCTCATCTTCTCACACAGCAATCGAGGCTGGATCATATTGAAGTAAAAAAAAAAGTGAACCTCACAGATGCACCCAGAAGGTCCAGGTGTGCATCTATTAAAGAACCTGTTAGATCGTCAGCAGAGTCTTAGAGAGAGAGAGAGAGAGATGGTTATAATCACCAGAAAGGAAGATGCCTTATGTCCCAGGTCCGTATTGGCAGACTGAGGAATATAAACAACAATGGCGATCACCACTGTGAACTTCCTTGGCAGGAAATAGTGTCTTAAACTGACCACAAAGGGTTCATGTTTTTATTGCATATCTGTTCTTTGATAGTAACAGGATTAGGGTTAAACCACTTGTCATTAATGAGCAGAATAAGCACCACCACTCGATTCAGCGTCCCTGTCCGTTCGTAATGTCCGGAAGCCGGTAAAGCTGGTCAAAAGATCAGGGATGCTGTCAGTCAGCCACGTCTCAGTCAGGCATATAAGGCTGCTCTCCCGATACATTTTCTGGCTCCTGACAAGAGTCAGGAACCAGACTCTTTTATAGACCCGATTAGAGATACCCGTCCATCTCCTGTGATCCCTTCCAGCTTCCCTCTCCTGCCTCCTCAGCTCTTCCTTCTGGTACCCTTCAGCCCTTCTTCATCTCCAGTACAAATCTGTGTAGTTCTGCCTCTGTGCTTCAGGCCAGTGCCTCAATCACTCCACCACGGCCTGTCGACCTGTCTGCTCCACCTTGGCTCCTCCCTCCCTTGGCTCCTCTGGAAACCATTAGCCTTACGACTCCACCGGGTTCCCTCATCCCGCTGGCCCCACCTTGGTCAGACGTCGGCCTGCCTGCACCTTCGGTTCCTCCTTACCCCCGCTCCACCCTTGTTCTCAGTCCAACTGGCTCAGCCACAGTCTTCAAGTAACCGTGTTCCACCTTGGATGCCCTCAGTCTCCAATGCCAGCAGTGCTCCAGTGCAAACATGGGAACATAGCAAACAAAAGGGCTTAAATACACGACTATCGGGATCACATGACCAAAACAACCAATGAAAACAAGATACCGGAAACAAGGGAACTAATCAGAATATGACACATAAGACAAGGGAAGCACAAGACATTATCACATGAGGGCAAGAAGGTCACATGACAAGAGCCAGGAATCTGGTTACAAAATAAAATACAAAACCCAGAACAAACCATGACATTGGCATGTTTCATTGCATTATCATCACGAATAAAACAATTGACTGCGCAATAGGCATACAAAAATGTTCACAAGTTTTTTAATAATATTTGAGATGTCAGTTTTCCATTACTTTTGGCCAGTGAGAGTGAACATAAGAATGTGAATGCAGAGTTCAAAATTATGTGAATAGCTTGACTTTGCGAATATCTCAGTATTTGCTGTCTCATTTCTGCAGCACTGGAGGAACATGAACAAAAGCTGATGCTCGTGTTCTCCAGCAGAGCCTCTGTACAGACGATTAATAGTAGAAATACAGCAGAAACTTAAATAATAGCTTTTTATTGTTTTAAAAATGTTCAGAATCCTAAAACTTTATTACTGGGTTCAAACTGATTCAGATTTTGAATCCCAGATTTTGATGTGGTCTCAGACTCTTGGCCCCAGTGTGTTTTGTATTTGAATAAGAAGAGGTCATCCAGTATTTTTTTGTTGTAAGACTTTTGTATGATCAGCATTATTTTGCTTATGAGTTGGTTATTAGTTGTCTGGCTATCACCAGACCAAGCTCAATTTAAGATTGAACATTGGTCTGGGGAGTCCGCTCTGTATTTTCTACTGCACAAGAGGCGTGATCAACGAGCATAAATTAAATTAATGTACGCAATTGGATAGTCCTTCAACCAATCAGACCACAAGAGGCATGATCAACGGGCAACGACCCATCGCTTCTCTATCCATTATCGTGTTAAACTCGCCAATAGCGCGCCAGGTGGATAAGCCGGTCTGTGATTGGTTCCCGCAAAAGTGTAACAGAAGCAGTATAAATTAATGTACTGGTTTCCAGACTGAGTTGCAGGGCGAAATCAAATCGCTGGCAGATCAGACTGGGTTTACCCAGTGTGAAACAAATACTTAAAACCACAATGTTTTATATAAAAGCAGTATCCGCTCACTCGCTGACTTTCTTCTGTTAGGTCGGCTGTTTCAATCGGATACTGTGCCTTGTCTCTGAACACGTCCAGTCTACATGGGAACATCTACCTGAACTGCTTCCTGTCAGCAATGGTGGAAGTGCCTGCGCTCATCATGGCCTGGCTGATGCTCCGCCGCTTGCCACGCCGCCTCTGCTTGTCTTCCACCCTGGCATTAGGAGGACTGCTTCTTCTCTTCATACACCTCATACCACAACGTGAGAAATTTATGACCGATATTCATTAAAAGATATGTTTCAGCAGAAATAGTGAATAGAAGGTTTAGGCCCCGATCAGACAGAAAGCGTTATTTGCAGTTAGAGGCATCGTTTTTAAACAGTTTTCCATTGGCAGTGAGCGTTTTGCGCGCTGTTTATGCGCCCCGGGTGCCTCGTGTTTTTGTAGGAGCGCTCTGAGCGCCTGAAGTTGAAAAAAAATCAACTCTGAGCAGAAAAGTGCCCAACATCATTCATGTTTTTCTCCATTGTCCAATAGACCTTTCTCACAACTTCCGTATTTGCGCCCGGAAATACGCAATCGTCGTGGTAATCTTCTTCCTCCCCGGGCAGGGCTACAGGTAAACAAATGGCGCAAGCAACGAGCAAGTGGGATTGTAGCTTACCGGGCTGTTCTTGTTATTCCCAAAAGCATCTATATCTGTCGTTTCATTCCTTCCCTGTTGATGGTGGAGTTTGATGGAAATGGATTCAGGCTATCCTGCGGGATGAAGGACCAAACTTCGTGTCCTACAAGCCTTTCAACGCAAAGCGGCATATGACACACCTCTGTGGGGAAATATAAAACGAATATTTTTTTAAACTAATATTTAACACACACACACGTGTGTATATATATATATATATATAATGTTTCTCAGGCTGTTCACTGACGGAACTACTAAAATAAACACGCATGCTTAAATGGATTTTGCCTCGTGAGTCGTGTATATATATATATATATATAAAATAATAAATGTATGATATTTGATTTAATATATATAAAATTCACTTTTGCAAAATGCCTCCATAGGCCTACATATTGTGAATTTATTTTGTTTTAAAACATAACGTGATGTTAATCAACATTTTGTATTATATTGTAAATATATAGTATTATAGTCTTTTAAAATAAAAACATATATAATTTTATTAAAAGTATTATGCTGTATGTTAAAAAAATAGAATTGTGCACACTGCGTGATGTTTAAACTATTTTGAGCTGTAGCCAATGTCTGCACAAACAAGATATGATCGTGGTCAAGGAAGACGTCATGTAACGCTGGTTCTTCGTAATATGAGACTTATGTAAATAGGCCTAATTGTTCATTTCCATCAAATGTAATTATTTGGCAAATCCATTAGCACAGTTGTGTAGACTCGCTGATCCATTTTCTCTTGGCCGGGTATGCTTTTCTGATGTGTTGGCGCTTGACAGGAACTCCGGATCCGCAACGATTACATATTTCCGTTTTTTGTGAGAAAGGTCTATTGAATGAATGGAGAGGTGGGCTTTCCATTGTGGTGACAGTTACCTTGAATAAGACTGACAAGGCATCTCAAACATCTCAAAAGTGTTTTCAAACCTGAGAGACGCGTTCTGTCTGATCGGGGCCTAAGTGTTCACTTTTGAGTGTGTCCTTTATGCTGTGTACCCTGAAACGCCTCTTGTACTTGTTTTCTAGTGCAAATATCGAATTTTTTTAAAATCAAGATACATTTACTGGGAAACCTTTAACAACCGCTTATAAAAAAGTTTTTATTTACCTTTTTATTTTATATTTTTTAATTATTATTTTATGTATCCCTCACCATGAAGATAGCCATAGTAGCTGGCATGATATTAAACTGAAGCCATTTTGCTTCTCCAGTAAATGTATCTTGATTTAAGAATGTTTAGATATTTTTACTTTGCAGTATTTGTTCAACTTTGGATGTTATGTTTTGTCTCTTTTAACCTGTAGATATGAGTTCTGTTACCATTTCTCTGGTGATGCTGGGAAAGTTGGGTCTGTCGGCAGCGTTTGCGATCGTGTACCCAGCGACCGCAGAGCTTTACCCCACCGTTCTGAGGAACACGGCTTTAGGAATCTGCTCCATGGCGTCCAGAGTGGGCAGCATCTCTGCACCATACTTCATCTACTTAGGTCATTAATCTCTCGTCTCTATAATCTTTTCTATCTCATCTCCTAAATCCTCCTGTAACAAGAGTCCACTGAGGCGAGCATAGTAAGGAACCCATGACATATGCATTACATATTTCATTTCGTGGTCAGAGGATCCATATTTTATATATACAGCTTTAAGGGATTTCATTTGCACAAGGGTATGGACTGGCCTTAGGGATAGTGTTCATTGTGTCACCTATTTTTAATTTAGTCTCAGTCTTAGTCTTGTGCCAAATGTCCTTGTTAGTTTTAGTCATATTTAGTCATTCACATATCTTTTTTTGTTAGTCAAGTTTTAGTCGACTAAAAGTCTCGTCATTTTAGTCTAGTTTTAGTCAAAAGACAACTCAAGGTATCTTAGTCAAGTTTTAGTCGACTATAAGTCTAGTTATTTTAGTCTAGTTTTAGTCAAAGGAAAACTCAATATATTTTGTGGCAAAATAAGTTACATAAAATATATATAACCTGCATAATGTATGTGCCACAACACCATAGCTAACTGGATGATTTACAGAGTGCCTAAAATCAGCATCAGCTTATGAGACGATGGGCACAAATATTGATTTCGATCTTGATTCAGTATGAATTCATGTATATAGCCTACTGTACATATAAGGAAAAATAAGTTTGCCTTTTAGCACTATTTTACACTTTTTTGGGGTTATATTATATTTGCTTGCATTCTTTACTATTCACTATTATTAACATTTCAACATTTCACAAATAAGTAAGCAGTTATGATCTGCAATACTTTGAGCAACTAGACTACATGTATATTTATTAAAGAGCCATACAGGCACCCAGTGGGTAATGGCATTACAAGTGAAATGTTTTATTTTTCCAGCCACAAAATGGCTCTAATTTGCCTCTTTGCAGTGGAATTCGCTATTTTAACCTTAATTAATACACTAATTGTAATATAAATAATAAAAATATTAGAAGAAAAATATTTGAAGTGGTCATTAATGGACCATAATATTGCATAAATAGTATTTAGTACCAAAAGATTATTGAATTCAAATATAGGCTATTTATTTTAAAAATAGTTAAGGTGTATGGTCACATTTGACCATCAATGAGTATAAGTGTGACTTAATTAGTAAGGAATACCTGAGGGCTAAATACAAGAAAAACATTAATATTAATGTTAACAATGTTGCATCTCTACCACTCTCCATAATAAAATGATACTGTAATGGTGGCTGACGTAATAATCAATGCACACTATGCTGTACTGTTTACCAAAACTTGCTGCAAACACCTGTAAAGTGAAGCTTTTGTGTAACTTACGCGGCTTAAGCCATTCACATGTACTGACACAGCGCTAGAAGTATTGAGCGCTCCGGGGACCATGTGACCACGCGTGCCCCCCGAGAGGACAGGCTGGCATCAGCAGGAGGAGTCTGAGAGAGACCTGTACTCGAGCAACAGCGCCAACTCTTTCGCAATATTTTGAACAGCTGAATATTCTCTCTCATTAAGAAAAAGTAGAGACAATTGTAGACGAAAATGAAGAGAGATTTTATCTTAGTTTTTATTTTATGCAAAACATTTTAGTCTCGTCCTTTTTCGTCAACAATAATGCATGTTAATTTAGTCTTAGTGAGCGGTTTTGGACATTGGTGCAGTCTCGTCATCGTCTCGTCTTCGTCATGGAAAAAAAGGTTGTTGACGAACATATTTAGTCTCGTCTGACGAAATTAACACTACTTAGGGAACACTGGGACTTTTCCCAGGCAATCTGTGGGCCAATTTGGTCTATACAAATGATGTAGAGGGAGAAAAATATTCCCATAACGTTAGGCCGACGAGACACATATGGTAGTTTAAAAACTCTTAAAGACCACCTGACAAAGGCAAAAGGAAGACGATTCTAAACTCTGCGCCCTTTGTTGGCTCTGTTACTGCCAGAGAGTCCATTCCTGAACTCACTGCGTCCTCTGTCAGCACTGTTATGTCCATGGAGGCTGCCTTGATCTTTGTGTGCTTCCGGCTCTGATCCACCATGGTCCCCTAACCCCCGTAGTCTTCTGCTCCACCTTGGTGCCCAACTCCACCGGCTCTACCATGGTGGTCTCCAGCCCCACTGGCTCCACCTAGTGGTGTCCAGCTTCATCGGCTCCACCATCGCAGTCACCATCCATTGTGTTGAAGCGTTGAAAAGTCCAGTGGCGGCGCGCTTTACCCCACTGCATCCCACGCTTTGGTGATGTAAGGCTTGGATGAGCTGCTCGGCCATGGAAACCCATTCCATGAAGCTCTACACACTGTTCTTGAGCTCATCTGAAGGCCACAGAAGTTTGGAGGTCTGGAGCTCTTGACTCTAGCCTGACGTCGTCATACTCAATTCTAGTCAGAATATGAGTCTGATCTGCTCCGTTGGGCTGTGATTATGGGGCGTGTTTCAACCGAACCAGGAAAGACCTCAATTGGATAGACCTACAACCAATCAGAGCAACGGAGCGACGCATAAGTTAGTTGTCAAATGTCAACAGAACTCAACTGCACTGTGTTGCCAAGTCCGCGGGTTGAAGCCCCAATTATGTGATATACAGACCCAGGAATGCGAAATTTAGCAGCCGTGCCAAAATAACACATATTTTACCCCCCAAATGCCATTTTTCCCAGAGAACCCCCCCACCCGGAAAGCTATTGGGCTTGTTTTTGGCTAGTTTTGAGTAGCAGTTGGGCGAGTTTTGCTGTAAAAACTTGGCAACCCTGTCTGTGCACGCTGGAATAAGTTACGTTAGAAGAAGAAGATGAGTGTAAACGATCTTTGCCGGTGTTGTAAAAAAAGAATATAAGGATACACAGAGTACTTACCAACACCATCATCATTTCTGAGAGAAATAGTAAAGGTGAATGCATATACGAACAAGTTCTCCGTTTAGGATTAGAACAAATTTAACCCAAGCGCCTTTGATGACGTGGATGATTACGTTACTGTTGATCATCTGTCCATCATCGTCTAAAGCCCGCCCTGACAATTTCATTGGTCCGAACAGTTTCTGTTCGGGCATAATTACTTCTCTACGGATCAAGTCCAGACCGAACTGCCCGTGCAAAAATTTTTGTGGGTTCGTCTGGCATCCAGGCTATCTTGACTCTGCAGAAAGTTGGTGACTTCTGTGACCGTCAGCATGCGCTGACCCCGCTCTTTGTGGCTGAGTTGCTGTTGTTCCCAATGGCTTCCACTTTGTTCTAATCCCACTAACAGTTGAGCGTGGAATATTTTGTAGTGAGGAAATGTCCCGAATGGACTTATTGCACAGGTGTCCAGCGATCACGGCCCCACGCTTGAGTTCTCTGAGCTCCTGAGAGCGGCCCATTCTCTCACTGATGTGTGTAGAAGCGTCTGCAGGTCTAGAGCTTGAGTTCTCTGAGCTCCTGAGAGCGGCCCATTCTCTCACTGATGTGTGTAGAAGCGTCTGCAGGTCTAGAGCTTGAGTTCTCTGAGCTCCTGAGAGCGGCCCATTCTCTCACTGATGTGTGTAGAAGCGTCTGCAGGCCTAGAGCTTGAGTTCTCTGAGCTCCTGAGAGCGGTCCATTCTCTCACTGATGTGTGTAGAAGCGTCTGCAGGACTAGAGCTTGAGTTCTCTGAGCTCCTGAGAGCGGCCCATTCTCTCACTGATGTGTGTAGAAGCGTCTGCAGGTCTAGAGCTTGAGTTCTCTGAGCTCCTGAGAGCGGCCCATTCTCTCACTGATGTGTGTAGAAGCGTCTGCAGGTCTAGAGCTTGAGTTCTCTGAGCTCCTGAGAGCGGCCCATTCTCTCACTGATGTGTGTAGAAGCGTCTGCAGGTCTAGAGCTTGAGTTCTCTGAGCTCCTGAGAGCGGTCCATTCTCTCACTGATGTGTGTAGAAGCGTCTGCAGGTCTAGAGCTTGAGTTCTCTGAGCTCCTGAGAGCGGCCCATTCTCTCACTGATGTGTGTAGAAGCGTCTGCAGGTCTAGAGCTTGAGTTCTCTGAGCTCCTGAGAGCGGTCCATTCTCTCACTGATGTGTGTAGAAGCGTCTGCAGGTCTAGAGCTTGAGTTCTCTGAGCTCCTGAGAGCGGCCCATTCTCTCACTGATGTGTGTAGAAGCGTCTGCAGGACTAGAGCTTGAGTTCTCTGAGCTCCTGAGAGCGGTCCATTCTCTCACTGATGTGTGTAGAAGCGTCTGCAGGTCTAGAGCTTGAGTTCTCTGAGCTCCTGAGAGCGGCCCATTCTCTCACTGATGTGTGTAGAAGCGTCTGCAGGTCTAGAGCTTGAGTTCTCTGAGCTCCTGAGAGCGGTCCATTCTCTCACTGATGTGTGTAGAAGCGTCTGCAGGACTAGAGCTTGAGTTCTCTGAGCTCCTGAGAGCGGCCCATTCTCTCACTGATGTGTGTAGAAGCGTCTGCAGGTCTAGAGCTTGAGTTCTCTGAGCTCCTGAGAGCGGCCCATTCTCTCACTGATGTGTGTAGAAGCGTCTGCAGGACTAGAGCTTGAGTTCTCTGAGCTCCTGAGAGCGGCCCATTCTCTCACTGATGTGTGTAGAAGCGTCTGCAGGTCTAGAGCTTGAGTTCTCTGAGCTCCTGAGAGCGGCCCATTCTCTCACTGATGTGTGTAGAAGCGTCTGCAGGACTAGAGCTTGAGTTCTCTGAGCTCCTGAGAGCGGCCCATTCTCTCACTGATGTGTGTAGAAGCGTCTGCAGGTCTAGAGCTTGAGTTCTCTGAGCTCCTGAGAGCGGCTCATTCTCTCACTGATGTGTGTAGAAGCGTCTGCAGGTCTAGAGCTTGAGTTCTCTGAGCTCCTGAGAGCGGCCCATTCTCTCACTGATGTGTGTAGAAGCGTCTGCAGGACTAGAGCTTGAGTTCTCTGAGCTCCTGAGAGCGGCCCATTCTCTCACTGATGTGTGTAGAAGCGTCTGCAGGCCTAGAGCTTGAGTTCTCTGAGCTCCTGAGAGCGGCTCATTCTCTCACTGATGTGTGTAGAAGCGTCTGCAGGTCTAGAGCTTGAGTTCTCTGAGCTCCTGAGAGCGGCCCATTCTCTCACTGATGTGTGTAGAAGCGTCTGCAGGACTAGAGCTTGAGTTCTCTGAGCTCCTGAGAGCGGCCCATTCTCTCACTGATGTGTGTAGAAGCGTCTGCAGGTCTAGAGCTTGAGTTCTCTGAGCTCCTGAGAGCGGCCCATTCTCTCACTGATGTGTGTAGAAGCGTCTGCAGGACTAGAGCTTGAGTTCTCTGAGCTCCTGAGAGCGGCCCATTCTCTCACTGATGTGTGTAGAAGCGTCTGCAGGTCTAGAGCTTGAGTTCTCTGAGCTCCTGAGAGCGGTCCATTCTCTCACTGATGTGTGTAGAAGCGTCTGCAGGTCTAGAGCTTGAGTTCTCTGAGCTCCTGAGAGCGGCCCATTCTCTCACTGATGTGTGTAGAAGCGTCTGCAGGCCTAGAGCTTGAGTTCTCTGAGCTCCTGAGAGCGGCCCATTCTCTCACTGATGTGTGTAGAAGCGTCTGCAGGACTAGAGCTTGAGTTCTCTGAGCTCCTGAGAGCGGCTCATTCTCTCACTGATGTGTGTAGAAGCGTCTGCAGGTCTAGAGCTTGAGTTACACACCTGTGGCCATGAAGGGACTGAACACCTGAACTCAGTGATGAGGAGGGGCGGCACAATACTTCTGGCAATATAGTGTATATATACTGTATACTGTATATAAAGATGATCAAAACACAAATGGAGTAGATCGAGTCCATCAACACCTCCAAATCTTCACAGTCCTATAGCTCGTCCTGGGTCGACATTTCATTCATTAACATTAGGTTATGTTTTGATTCATATGCTGTTTAATGTTTGATGTTAGTTTAATTGTGCTTAAGCAACTTCTGGTTTACACAGATCTTCGTCTTTTTTTGGAGCTGGACATGCTGTAATATTTAAAAAGATTTGTAACAGTAACAATTTGTGAAGAAAGAGTTAAAGATCAAAATATATAATGTGTGTATTGTTCATGATTTCTCAAACATGGCTATAAAAAGTGTCTCTTGTTGTTTTGCTGCAGGAGGCTATAACAGATCTCTGCCGTACATCTTAATCGGCAGTCTGAATGTTCTCTCCGGGTTGCTCTATCTTCTGCTTCCGGAGAGTTTCGGATCTCCTTTACCTGAGACTATCAGTCAAATGCAGACAGGAGTCTGGTAAGTCAGATAAGAGCAGCGCCCCCTGCTGTCTGCTGTGGCATTAGCAGTACTTTTCATGCTGCCCCAATTTACTAAAAACACATGCAGACTTTATGGTACCCACAAAAATTAAATGAAATGTTATTTAATGAGAACTGCAGCATGGTCCCATTTGGCCATCCCTTATATGTGGGTGTATCCTACATATTTGCATGCAGGGCTGTTATTTTACAATATCTCATAACTATGTTAATGCAGTGTGTAACACGTCCACTGGAGAGGCATGTATTTTGAATCAAGTGCAGTTCTTTATTCCAAATATAAACATAAATCAAAACCATAAAACAAACACTTGACTCACCAACAAGTGGGGGTACAACCTCAATAACAGACAAAGACACATGGCAAACATGAGGGCTTAAATACACACAGACTAATGACAAGACAAGTGACAAGTGATTAAACAATGAACCAATGACAGAACACGACAAGATCACATGAGGGCATGGGAATCACATGACAAGACCAGGAAACATGACATTGAACATGATAAACATGAAACATGAACACCACAGTGTAAATCAGAGATGCACTCAATTATATATCAGATTCTACTTTGGAGCCTGTTTTTTCATATTATCTTTTACAATTATTATTATAATTTTTTATTTAAATAAGAAATAATATAATTATTGAGAGGTGATACAATTTTCAGTCATTTGACATTTGTGTGATATTGCACAGGGATGCACTGTAAATAATTATACTTTTTTTTTTTCAGGTCTAAAAAAAGAAATTTAACTTACAGTCCAACCAACAGTAAATGTGATGAGGAGGATGAGTCCGGACACTTGTGACGGATCATGAGGATTATTAATGATTGTGAAGGATTATAAAGGCTCTGTCAACTAACCCCTTTACTCCAAGCCTGCAGTGAGACTGGTCCTTTTTTATTCTCACTGTAAAATGCAGACATTTTAATCACTTTTGGAATAAAGTCTCTATTTGTAATGTTTTTTTTTCTGTCAAATGTGATACAGTTAATTTATGGAATGTTCTTTAGTCCTAAATGTGATAAAGGCCACACACAGTATGTAATATATTTTGCCTTTCGGCACAACTTGTCAAACATATTTCTTTCTCTGTCTGTGAGTGACTGAGTTTTACAACTTTTATCTTTTTCATTATTTGAGTTAAATAAAAGTTTTTAAGTTGTTAGGCTGTTTGAGATGTTTTTAGTCAGCAAGCAGGGAGTAATGGAGACACCCCGCTAACAAAAATGTGTCACATTAACTTATGAAAACATTATTTCTGAATGTTCACTGAACTTTCAAAACAGCCATTTAAAAAAAACAGTTCTTGGTTATGCAAATGTTAAAGGAACACGCCGACTTTTTGTGACTTTAGCTTATTCACTGTATTCCCCAGAGTTAGATAAGTCCATACACACCATTCTCATCTCCGTGCCATAACTCTGTCTGACACACCCACCGCTAGCCTAGCTTAGCACAAAGACTGGAGGTAAATGGCTCCAGCTAGCCTAGCTTAGCACAAAGACTGGAGGTAAATGGCTCCAGCTAGCCTACTGCTCAATAAGTGACAAAATAACGTGAGCCGTCCCATGAGTGCAGCGACGCAATGATATTACGCAGCGCCTGAAAATAGGCTAACTTCCATCAACATATCCAACGTGACAACCGGCTTACACAGAGAGCGCTGGGACTATTTCCAGGCGTTGTGTAATATCATTGCGCCGCTGCACTCATGGGACGGCTCACAGCTCTTGATTATTAAGCAGGAATGAGAGTATAGTTTCTAGCCATAAAGGCCTAGAAGATCACAACTTTTCATTTTCCGTCGGTCTTAGTACACGATGTAACTATACACATCACAACATGTAAATAGGAAAATGTTGGCGTTATTTTGTCTCTTATTGAGCAGTCGGCTAGCTGGAGCCATATACCTCCAGTCTTTGTGCTAAGCTAGGCTAGCTGGAGCCATTTACCTCCAGTCTTTGTGCTAAGCTAGGCTAGCTGGAGCCATATACCTCCAGTCTTTGTGCTAAGCTAGGATAGCTGGAGCCATATACCTCCAGTCTTTGTGCTAAGCTAGGATAGCTGGAGCCATTTACCTCCAGTCTTTGTGCTAAGCTAGGCTAGCTGGAGCCATATACCTCCAGTCTTTGTGCTAAGCTAGGATAGCTGGAGCCATATACCTCCAGTCTTTGTGCTAAGCTAGGGTAGCGGTGGGTGCGTCAGACAGAGTCCTCTGAACAGAGGAGATCTGAAGGCTTAAATTAGGGCTGGTAATCGAAACCGAAATTCAGAACCTCTGACCGACGTAATTTATCCCATGTCGGTTATTTATTTATTTTTTATCATGTTAATACTTTCCCCTTAAAACATATGATGTTTTATAAACAAGGTTCGGGAAAAGCACATTCAGATAATTGACACAGGTGGAGAGCACTCAGCTAATCAACAATAGAGGTATATATACACGCAGAAGTCCTACCTCCGTTTGTGGACAGTTATCAGCAACCCTTCCACCACCCCTTCGCCACACCTTTTAACTCTAAAACCACTTACATACACAGGGGGTACTCTGGGTTCGGCCCTAATTCCGAGCTCGAAGCCCTCCCCCCGGACAGCACGCCAAATATGCATTGAATTACTCTCTATAAATTATATGTAAGTGCGAACTCGTGAAACTACTGCGTGTGTATTCACATGACTCCGCCCTGCCCAGTCTGCAGGCATGGAAGCAACAAGGAGGAGAACTCAAGCGCTGAGTGAGAAACAGGAGCAGCTTGGACCAAAGAAACACGCAGTGACCACAGAGACATGAAGGTCCAAGGTGGAGCCAATGGAAGAGCCATGGTGGTGTCTTAGAGGAGAGGCTGGGTGGAACCAGGGAGACGACTAACTGAGGTGGAGGCAGAGACCAAGGTGGAGCTCGAGGGAGCCCAGTGGAGCCTGATGGTGCGCTCACACCGGACGCGACTGACGCAATTTGCGCGAGTGATTTACATGTTTAGTCAATGCAAAGACGCAAATAGACATTCTGTGGTGCGATTCACGCGAATTGAGTTTTTTGAACGCGTGATTCGCGCAAAACGCTCAAGTTGAAAGATCTGAACTTTGGCGGCTATTCGCGCCGCGTTAACCAATCAGCAGCTGCTCTAGTAGTGACAACAATGAGGAGAAAATCTGGATATTAATATCTGGTTCAGACAAAATGATTATCACTGTGATAACATTAAATGACATGAAACACAACCCAGTCTCTTTTTGTTAAATGCAAGTTTATGTTTGATCAATAATACAAAAGTATAAGTAAAAGGTATAAGAAGCTACACATGAAATAAAGCAAACAATTCAGTCAAACATTCAAAGTCAGCGCTAGTCAACTACAACGGTAAAGTTAAATAGCCTAAAAATAAACAAGTAATGAAACTTCTCTTTGCCCTCAGCCTAAACGATTTGCCAGGGAACAAATTATAGATCCATGAGAGCAAAGATCGGCCGTTAGATCCACACAAGACGAATTATAGCTGGAGACGCCACAGAGACACCAGAGCCAGCGGCTGAAGGACTGGCCGAGGAAAGGCTGCTCTCGCCGGGGTTAATGAGCGCTGAGCACCTGATCCACTGGAGCTCACAACTCCACACACACCAGATCACATGTTCAGCTCCACACACACCAGATCACATGTTCAGCTCCACACACACCAGATCACATGTTCAGCTCCACACACACCAGATCACATGTTCAGCTCCACACACACCAGATCACATGTTCAGCTCCACACACACCAGATCACATGTTCAACTCCACACACACCAGATCACATGTTCAACTCCACACACACCAGATCACATGTTCAGCTCCACACACACCAGATCACATGTTCAGCTCCACACACACCAGATCACATGTTCAACTCCACACACACCAGATCACATGTTCAACTCTACACACACCAGATCACATGCTCAACTCCACACACACCAGATCACATGTTCAGCTCCACACACACCAGATCACATGTTCAGCTCCACACACACCAGATCACATGCTCAACTCCACACACACCAGATCACATGTTCAACTCCACACACACCAGATCACATGTTCAACTCTACACACACCAGATCACATGTTCAACTCCACACACACCAGATCACATGTTCAACTCTACACACACCAGATCACATGTTCAACTCCACACACACCAGATCACGTTCAACTCCACACACACCAGATCACATGTTCAACTCCACACACACCAGATCACATGTTCAACTCCACACACACCAGATCACATGCTCAACTCCACACACACCAGATCACATGCTCAACTGCACACACACCAGATCACATGTTCAACTCTACACACACCAGATCACATGTTCAACTCCACACACACCAGATCACATGTTCAACTCTACACACATCAGATCACATGTTCAACTCCACACACACCAGATCACATGTTCAACTCCACACACACCAGATCACATGTTCAACTCCACACACACCAGATCACGTTCAACTCCACACACACCAGATCACATGTTACACTCCACACACACCAGATCACATGTTCAACTCCACACACACCAGATCACATGTTCAACTAAACACACACCAGATCACATGTTCAACTCCACACACACCAGATCACATGTTCAACTCCACACACACCAGATCACATGTTCAACTCCACACACACCAGATCACGTGTTCAACTCCACACACACCAGATCATGTGTTCAACTCCACACACACCAGATAACATGCTCAACTCCACACACACCAGATCACATGTTCAACTCCACACACACCAGATCACATGTTCAACTCCACACACACCAGATCACATGTTCAACTCCACACACACCAGATCACGTGTTCAACTCCACACACACCAGATCACGTGTTCAACTCCACACACACCAGATAACATGCTCAACTCCACACACACCAGATCACATGTTCAACTCCACACACACCAGATCACATGTTCAACTCCACACACACCAGATCACATGTTCAACTCCACACACACCAGATCACATGTTCAACTCCACACACACCAGATCACATGTTCAACTCCACACACACCAGATCACATGTTCAGCTCCACACACACCAGATCACATGTTCAACTCCACACACACCAGATCACATGTTCAACTCCACACACACCAGATCACATGTTCAACTCCACACACACCAGATCACATGCTCAACTCCACACACACCAGATCACATGCTCAACTGCACACACACCAGATCACATGTTCAACTCTACACACACCAGATCACATGTTCAACTCCACACACACCAGATCACATGTTCAACTCTACACACATCAGATCACATGTTCAACTCTACACACACCAGATCACATGTTCAACTCCACACACACCAGATCACATGTTCAACTCCACACACACCAGATCACGTGTTCAACTCCACACACACCAGATCACGTGTTCAACTCCACACACACCAGATCACATGTTCAACTCCACACACACCAGATCACATGTTCAACTCCACACACACCAGATCACGTGTTCAACTCCACACACACCAGATCACGTGTTCAACTCCACACACACCAGATCACGTGTTCAACTCCACACACACCAGATCACGTGTTCAACTCCACACACACCAGATCACGTTCAACTCCACACACACCAGATCACATGTTCAACTCCACACACACCAGATCACATGTTCAACTCCACACACACCAGATCACATGCTCAACTCCACACACACCAGATCACATGCTCAACTGCACACACACCAGATCACATGTTCAACTCCACACACACCAGATCACATGTTCAACTCCACACACACCAGATCACATGTTCAACTCTACACACATCAGATCACATGTTCAACTCTACACACACCAGATCACATGTTCAACTCCACACACACCAGATCACATGTTCAACTCCACACACACCAGATCACGTTCAACTCCACACACACCAGATCACATGTTCAACTCCACACACACCAGATCACGTGTTCAGCTCCACACACACCAGATCACATGTTCAACTCCACACACACCAGATCACATGTTCAGCTCCACACACACCAGATCACGTGTTCAGCTCCACACACACCAGATCACATGTTCAACTCCACACACACCAGATCACATGTTCAACTCCACACACACCAGATCACATGTTCAACTCCACACACACCAGATCACGTGTTCAACTCCACACACACCAGATCACGTGTTTAACTCCACACACACCAGATCACATGTTCAACTCCACACACACCAGATCACATGTTCAACTCCACACACACCAGATCACATGTTCAACTCCACACACACCAGATCACATGTTCAACTCCACACACACCAGATCACATGTTCAACTCCACACACACCAGATCACATGTTCAACTCCACACACACCAGATCACATGTTCAACTCCACACACACCAGATCACGTGTTCAACTCCACACACACCAGATCACGTGTTCAACTCCACACACACCAGATCACGTGTTCAACTCCACACACACCAGATCACATGTTCAACTCCACACACACACCAGATCACATGTTCAACTCCACACACACCAGATCACATGTTCAGCTCCACACACACCAGATCACATGTTCAACTCCACACACACCAGATCACATGTTCAGCTCCACACACACCAGATCACGTGTTCAGCTCCACACACACCAGATCACATGTTCAACTCCACACACACCAGATCACATGTTCAACTCCACACACACCAGATCACATGTTCAACTCCACACACACCAGATCACGTGTTCAACTACACACACACCAGATCACGTGTTTAACTCCACACACACCAGATCACATGTTCAACTCCACACACACCAGATCACATGTTCAACTCCACACACACCAGATCACATGTTCAACTCCACACACACCAGATCACATGTTCAACTCCACACACACCAGATCACATGTTCAACTCCACACACACCAGATCACATGTTCAACTCCACACACACCAGATCACATGTTCAACTCCACACACACCAGATCACATGTTCAACTCCACACACACCAGATCACGTGTTCAACTCCACACACACCAGATCACGTGTTCAACTCCACACACACCAGATCACATGTTCAACTCCACACACACCAGATCACGTGTTCAACTCCACACACACCAGATCACGTGTTCAACTCCACACACACCAGATAACATGCTCAACTCCACACACACCAGATCACATGTTCAACTCCACACACACCAGATCACGTGTTCAACTCCACACACACCAGATCACATGTTCAACTCCACACACACCAGATCACATGTTCAACTCCACACACACCAGATCACATGTTCAACTCCACACACACCAGATCACATGTTCAACTCCACACACACCAGATCACATGTTCAACTCCACACACACCAGATCACATGCTCAACTCCACACACACCAGATCACATGCTCAACTGCACACACACCAGATCAAATGTTCAACTCCACACACACCAGATCACATGTTCAACTCCACACACACCAGATCACATGTTCAACTCTACACACATCAGATCACATGTTCAACTCTACACACACCAGATCACATGTTCAACTCCACACACACCAGATCACATGTTCAACTCCACACACACCAGATCACGTGTTCAACTCCACACACACCAGATCACGTGTTCAACTCCACACACACCAGATCACATATTCAACTCCACACACACCAGATCACATGTTCAACTCCACACACACCAGATCACATGTTCAACTCCACACACACCAGATCACGTGTTCAACTCCACACACACCAGATCACGTGTTCAACTCCACACACACCAGATCACGTGTTCAACTCCACACACACCAGATCACGTGTTCAACTCCACACACACCAGATCACATGTTCAACTCCACACACACCAGATCACATGTTCAACTCCACACACACCAGATCACATGTTCAACTCCACACACACCAGATCACATGTTCAACTCCACACACACCAGATCACATGCTCAACTCCACACACACCAGATCACATGTTCAACTGCACACACACCAGATCACATGTTCAACTCCACACACACCAGATCACATGTTCAACTCCACACACACCAGATCACATGTTCAACTCCACACACACCAGATCACATGTTCAACTCTACACACACCAGATCACATGTTCAACTCTACACACACCAGATCACATGTTCAACTCCACACACACCAGATCACATGTTCAACTCCACACACACCAGATCACGTTCAACTCCACACACACCAGATCACATGTTCAACTCCACACACACCAGATCACATGTTCAACTCCACACACACCAGATCACATGTTCAACTCCACACACACCAGATCACATGTTCAACTCCACACACACCAGATCACATGTTCAACTCCACACACACCAGATCACATGTTCAACTCCACACACACCAGATCACATGTTCAACTCCACACACACCAGATCACGTTCAACTCCACACACACCAGATCACATGTTCAACTCCACACACACCAGATCACATGTTCAACTCCACACACACCAGATCACATGTTCAACTCCACACACACCAGATCACATGTTCAACTCCACACACACCAGATCACATGTTCAACTCCACACACACCAGATCACGTGTTCAACTCCACACACACCAGATCACGTGTTCAACTCCACACACACCAGATCACGTGTTCAACTCCACACACACCAGATCACGTGTTCAACTCCACACACACCAGATCACGTGTTCAACTCCACACACACCAGATAACATGCTCAACTCCACACACACCAGATCACATGTTCAACTCCACACACACCAGATCACATGTTCAACTCCACACACACCAGATCACATGTTCAACTCCACACACACCAGATCACATGTTCAACTCCACACACACCAGATCACATGTTCAACTCCACACACACCAGATCACATGTTCAACTCCACACACACCAGATCACATGTTCAACTCCACACACACCAGATCACATGCTCAACTCCACACACACCAGATCACATGCTCAACTGCACACACACCAGATCACATGTTCAACTCTACACACACCAGATCACATGTTCAACTCCACACACACCAGATCACATGTTCAACTCTACACACATCAGATCACATGTTCAACTCTACACACACCAGATCACATGTTCAACTCCACACACACCAGATCACATGTTCAACTCCACACACACCAGATCACATGTTCAACTCCACACACACCAGATCACGTGTTCAACTCCACACACACCAGATCACATGTTCAACTCCACACACACCAGATCACGTGTTCAACTCCACACACACCAGATAACGTGCTCAACTCCACACACACCAGATCACATGTTCAACTCCACACACACCAGATCACATGTTCAACTCCACACACACCAGATCACATGTTGAACTCCACACACACCAGATCACATGTTCAACTCCACACACACCAGATCACATGTTCAACTCCACACACACCAGATCACATGTTCAGCTCCACACACACCAGATCACATGTTCAACTCCACACACACCAGATCACATGCACAACTCCACACACACCAGATCACATGCTCAACTCCACACACACCAGATCACATGTTCAACTCCACACACACCAGATCACATGTTCAACTCCACACACACCAGATCACATGTTCAACTCCACACACACCAGATCACATGTTCAACTCCACACACACCAGATCACGTTCAACTCCACACACACCAGATCACATGTTCAACTCCACACACACCAGATCACATATTCAACTCCACACACACCAGATCACATGTTCAACTCCACACACACCAGATCACATGTTCAGCTCCACACACACCAGATCACGTGTTCAGCTCCACACACACCAGATCACATGTTCAACTCCACACACACCAGATCACATGTTCAACTCCACACACACCAGATCACATGTTCAACTCCACACACACCAGATCACATGTTCAACTCCACACACACCAGATCACATGTTCAACTCCACACACACCAGATCACGTGTTCAACTCCACACACACCAGATCACGTGTTCAACTCCACACACACCAGATCACATGTTCAACTCCACACACACCAGATCACGTTCAACTCCACACACACCAGATCACATGTTCAACTCCACACACACCAGATCACATGTTCAACTCCACACACACCAGATCACATGCTCAACTCCACACACACCAGATCACATGTTCAGCTCCACACACACCAGATCACATGTTCAGCTCCACACACACCAGATCACATGTTCAACTCCACACACACCAGATCACATGTTCAACTCCACACACACCAGATCACATGTTCAACTCCACACACGATTCAGCGGTTTGGAGCGTTATGAATCAGTGAGTCGATTCAGCGGTTTGAAGCGTTATGAATCAGTGAGTCGATTCAGCAGTTTGAAGCGTTATGAATCAGAGAGTCGATTCAGCGGTTTGAAGCGTTATGAATCAGTGAGTCGATTCAGCTGTTTGAAGCGTTATGAATCAGTGAGTCGATTCAGCAGTTTGAAGCGTTATGAATCAGTGAGTTGATTCAGCGGTTTGAAGCATTATGAATCAGTGAGTTGATTCAGTGGTTTGAAGCGTTATGAATCAGTGAGTCGATTCAGCAGTTTGAAGCGTTATGAATCAGTGAGTCGATTCAGTGGTTTGAAGCGTTATGAATCAGTGAGTCGATTCAGCAGTTTGGAGTGTTATGAATCAGTGAGTCGATTCAGCGGTTTGAAGCGTTATGAATCAGTGAGTCGATTCAGCAGTTTGAAGCGTTATGAATCAGTGAGTTGATTCAGCGGTTTGAAGCGTTATGAATCAGTGAGTTGATTCAGCGGTTTGAAGCGTTATGAATCAGTGAGTCGATTCAGTGGTTTGAAGGGTTATGAATCAGTGAGTTGATTCAGCGGTTTGGAGTGTTATGAATCAGTGAGTCGATTCAGCGGTTTGAAGCGTTATGAATCAGTGAGTCGATTCAGCGGTTTGAAGCGTTATGAATCAGTGAGTTGATTCAGCGGTTTGAAGCGTTATGAATCAGTGAGTCGATTCAGCAGTTTGAAGCGTTATGAATCAGTGAGTCGATTCAGCAGTTTGAAGCATTATGAATCAGTGAGTCGATTCAGCGGTTTGGAGCGTTATGAATCAGTGAGTCGATTCAGTGGTTTGGAGCGTTATGAATCAGTGAGTCGATTCATTGGTTTGGAGCGTTATGAATCAGTGAGTCGATTCAGTGGTTTGGAGCGTTATGAATCAGTGAGTCGATTCAGTGGTTTGGAGCGTTATGAATCAGTGAGTCGATTCAGCGATCCGAATCATGAATCGACTCACTGACTCATAACGCTTCGAAGCTTCATGATGAGTGTTTTGAAATCGGTCATCTTTATATTAGTCGTTATTTAGTTTTTTTTGCGCACAGAATTTATTCTCATGGCTTCATAAAATTATTGTAGAGCTGCTGTAGTGAGATGGATTTTGTATCGACGTCTTTAGTGCTTTTATGGGTCTTGAGAGTGTGCAGTGCATTGAGCCAATGGAGGCCTTTCTGAGCATCGGATTTACACTAAAATATCTTCATCTGTGTCTGAAGATGAACGGAGTCTGACGGGTGTCCAGCGACATGAGGGGACGGCATTCATGACAGAGTTTACATTTCTGGGTGCACTAGCCCTTTAAGAGATTGCACTTTGTGCATTGGAAGCACTCAAATGTCTGTTTTGTAAAGCTAGCTCTGTAAAACAGGAAGTTATTTATTCATTTTTTCAGAAGTTGTAGCATATTCCTTTTGTAAAGCTACAGAACTTGTTTGACTCAATGTTTGGTAAATTTGAGCCGTGTGTTTATTAAGGTCTTCAATAAAACAAGATGAGAACTTAAATATTCCCAGCACTTTCTGTGATGTAGTGCTTTTATTCTCTTTCTCATCAAACCGCAGTTTTTGCAAGTTCCCGCAATTTCATCGCATAAAATTGCATAAATATCCCGCATTTTCCATCGCATTTTTTAAGAAAACATGCCGCATAATCAAGGATTTTTGCCACAACAATCACAAAAAAAGCCGCATTTTTCTGGAAGGACTGCATAAGGCACTGTAGTTGAGTTAAATCTCTGAAGTATAAACTGGTATCATTTCAATGTAATGCTACACAACACAACTGGTTTAGTTTATAATTTTCTTTGAAAAAATAGCTTAGTTTGAGTTTATTTGATAGGAACAATGTACAAGTACACCAAATCAGATGCTCAATCATATCATTAGTCCCTAATGGCCTAATACAACACTGCAGAAAAACTACCATGCCAACAACCGTCTGACTCAAATGTTCATTAGTTTCAATGACGTTCTAATTCAGTTTAATTATTGTATTTAATTTTACTCAACAGACTCCGTTTAGTCTGTTTTCGGGAAGGTTACAACTTTGGTGTTCAACATATTGTTCAGAAATTGAAATGTGAACTTCATTACCCTCTGACTTCATCACACAACACTAAACTGGGGTAAATTGAGCCACAGGAACACTTTTTTTTAATAAGAAGCCATATTTTAAGAACCCTTTGTCATAGATGCATTCGGATCATTTAAAATGATAGCAAACATCCTGAAATTACTTTAGATACTTTCGCCTTATCTTGAGGACCACGTAAGTAAAATAATGGCTCCTCTTACCCCACTCTCCACTAATATATTGTGTTTATATTTTGTCGCTGCAAGAGGGAGGGGATTATTTTGATTTTTCTTTTAAAAACACTGATTAATAATTTATAATTAGTTAACAGCAAACATTTTTTATTTCATGGCCTTTTTAAAATATCACAGCTGCTAAAGAATTAATAATTGTACACTTAAGCTCACATGTATTATTATTGTACCCATGCTAGAGCACTAAATTAGCGCTATGCTATGTTTATTATTCTGGAGTAGCGCTAATCTACGCGTTGCTTGGTTACGTTCCTAGCGCGTGGACCCCGCCCACCTTAACGACAACAAGCGTCGCTGGAGATGTCGGGGATTTTAGCGTGAAAGGGGATCCGGTAGAGAAGAACAGCACCGGTAGCGGTACAGTATGATTGTGAAGAAACCGTCCAGAGTGAACAGCACCGAGCGCAATGTGACGCCGATGAGAGCCGCTCCGTCACTCTCCGGTACGGCCCTTCGCGGTATGAGCTCTGATTCTGCGGGGTTCACCGACTCGATATTAATGTCATTTTTAATTTGTAGATTTCCGAACACACGGGTCTAAACGCGGGCGAAGTGCTCGCCGAGGCCGGCAGCTGTCGAAGCTCAAAGCTCCCGGATGCAGCAGAGACAGGTGAGGTCACGTGATGATGAGTTACACCTGTAGAGTCATGAGTTATGAATATTATTATGAGACTGTTTACTTCCACCTGTCGCACTGATGGCTTTGTGTTTGACGTGCTCAGATCAGCAGTTTATTGATTCGGTTATTGATCAATAAACCCTCATCCTTCCCTCACACCTTCAAAATAAACATTAGATGAAAATATACAAGACAAACTAAAATATTTTGTCAATAAAATACAATTATTAACTTTTTCAAATAAAACAATGGCATTTTTTACTCATTAAAAATAAACTAAATTTTGAAACAAGTGAACAGGGAAAGAAATGACTAGATTATTAGATATTATTATGATAGTGTTGTCAATTATTACACTTCTATTTTCATTACAATAACACATTAATATGCTAATTAGAGACAGGCATTGCATTGCATGGGAAAACCCACATATTGCATCAAGTAATATAATCATATTTTATAATATATTTCATAAGAATCATCTCTTAACAATGTTTGGTTAAAAAAAAATCCTGAAACCTGAAAATTGATTGGAAAATGCCATTGTTTTTGCCTATACATGTCATTTATTAATTATATTTAATATAGATTTACAGTAGTAACAAATACATATTATATTTGTATATGTTATTAATAAAATCAGTTTTTTCATTATAAATATGGTGATTATCTCCCAACTTAATAGATTATATATTTCCCATCTGAATCTAACCGTGTCATGTCAACGAATATAAAAATCAGCCGGATATTTATTATCATGTTCACCACAAATACCACACGTTTACATTCTTCTGTTGAAAAACTGTTGCTTTAAAGGGATAGTTCACCCAAAAATGAGAATTAGCCCATGATTTACTCTCCCTTTACTCATCCTAGGTGTGTATGACACTCTTCTTCATATTAAATGATATCCTGGTGTTATAATGGCAGTGAATGGGGGAGATTCTGAAGCCCCTCCCTCCATCATAACAGTGCTCCACACGGCTCCAGGGGTTAATAAAGCCCTTCTGACTATAATCACTAGTACACTCTAAATAATGCTGGGTTGTTTTAACCCAAAATTGTGTCAAATGTGGACAAACCCAACCGTTGGGTTAAAAATTGAATTAAAAAATGTAATCCAACAGTTGGGTTTGTCTACATTTGACACAAAGTTGGGTTAAAACAACCCAGCATTTTTTTAGAATGTTGCTTCCCCATGACAGACGGCTGTACGCAACGATTTACGGCAAAAGAGTGACCTCATGCATGACGAGTGACCTCTGACCTCATACATGACGAGCGACCTCTGACACGACGAGTGACCTCTGACCCAATGCATGACGAGTGACCTCTGACCTGACACATGACGAGTGACCTCTGACCTAATGCATGACGAGTGACTTCAGACCCGACGCATGATTAGTGACCTCTGACCCGACACATGACAAGTGACCTCTGACCTGACACATGATGAGTGACCTCTGACCCGACACATGACGAGTGACCTCTGACCCGACACATGACGAGTGACCTCTGACCCGACACAAGACGAGTGACCTCTGACCCGACACATGACGAGTGACCTCTGACCCGACACATGACGAGTGACCTCTGACCCGACACATGACGAGTGACCTCTGACCCGACACAAGACGAGTGACCTCTGACCCGACACATGACAAGTAACCTCTGACCCGACACATGACGAGTGACCTCTGACCCGACACATGACAAGTGACCTCTGACCCGACACGTGACGAGCGACCTTTGACCCGACCGCACCAGGAGACATGAGCTATGGGAGTGGACCATACATAACTGTGCCATTGTGTGAAGTTTCAGAGCACAGAAGGCAGGTGGAAGAAGTCTGAGTGGAGGAACGTGGAGCGACCATGGCGAGGTACGAGTGAAGTCACTGAACGAGGACGAGTCTAAGAGGATCAGTTTTTGGTGTGTGTAGAGTAACTCCTCCCTCCTGTCTGCTCTCAGCAGGGCCCGACGGCTGCGGGCGGCTCCGGGGACTTCAGCCAGGACTCCACCAGTCAGTTCTGAAGCTCTCAGGTCAAGGCTTTGTGTGTTTGCGCCTCCTCAGGCCTTTGCCAACCCGTTCTCTGTCGCTGGGCAGGTTTGACGATGCCCTCTGGTGTTTCCAGCTTCCTGTTGGACTGCTTGGATGTCGACTCTCCAAATTCAGTCGAGGACTCGACGCTTTCATCCATCGAGGAGTTTCGCAAAGCTGACAATGATGGTATAATCAACACGGTTGAGAACTCTGGTTAAATTAGGAGTAGTTTACTTCAACCCAAACATTACAATAGTTCCAGCAGTAATAATGAAATAGACTCGATGTATTTCATCTCACTTTATGTCTTCGCTGCGGACCTTCGATGATCCATAAAAACAAGCAAAAATTACTTAAACATCACATTTGTTTTTTGTGTTGAACTTTCTTCTCCTGCGTCCTATTCTTCATCGATCCAGAATGAACTTTTTAGGGTGCAGAACAAATTGAACATTATTTCCTGTGAACTCTCAGATGGAGGGAGCGCTTTACGCGTGGAAGCCGGACTGATGAGCGCTGTGAAGAACTCCACTCTTCTGGATCTCAGTCATGCGCAGGATCTGGAGCTCCAGCCGCCTCCAAACCTCTCCTCCATTCTGGGTGCGTCCTCACGCCTGCGCCTCACACACAGCGGATCATTTCACACTGACGTCTCACTGCATTTATCCTTCATTTCCTGCAGAACTCTCAGTAGACGCTGCTGAAGATGAAGAGATGTCGCCTGTACGGTAAGGCCTTTACACACACACACACACACACACACACACTGATGGGTTTGAAGAGCATTTATGAAATGCATTTGTAAAAAAAAAAAAGTTAGTGTGCATTGAAGAATCTCTGTATTATTTTTATATAAATATGCAAATATATATTCGTGAGGAAAGATTTGTTCAAGTTCAATTAAACCATCAAAATATGAGGAAAATATGAAGGAAGAGCAAGGGTGCCTGACTTGCCTCTACTTTTCTTTGTTTTTCTCACCCACTCATGTCATATACAGTGAGGAAAATAAGTATTTGAACACCTGCTATTTTGCAAGTTCTCCCACTTGGAAATCATGGAGGGTCTGAAATTGTCATCGTAGGTGCATGTCCACTGTGAGAGACATAATCTAAAAAATAAATCCAGAAATCACAATGTATGATTTTTTTAACTATTTATTTGTATGATTCAGCTGCAAATAAGTATTTGAACACCTGAGAAAATCAATGTTAATATTTGGTACAGTAGCCTTTGTTTGCAATTACAGAGGTCAAAGGTTTCCTGTAGTTGTTCAGCAGGTTTGCACTGCAGGAGGGATTTTGGCCCACTCCTCCACACAGATCTTCTCTAGATCAGTCAGGTTTCTGGCCTGTCGCTGAGAAACACGGAGTTTGAGCTCCTCCAAAGATTCTCTATTGGGTTTAGGTCTGGAGACTGGCTAGGCCACGCCAGTACCTTGATATGCTTCTTACAGAGCCACTCCTTGGTTCTCCTGGCTGTGTGCTTCGGGTCATTGTCATGTTGGAAGACCCAGCCTCGACCCATCTTCAATGCTCTAACTGAGGGAAGGAGGTTGTTCCCCAAAATCTGGCAATACATGGCCCCGGTCATCCTCTCCTTAATACAGTGCAGTCGCCCTGTCCCATGTGCAGAAAAACACCCCCAAAGCATGATGCTACCCCCCCCCCCCATGCTTCACAGTAGGGATGGTGTTCTTGGGATGGTGCTCATCATTCTTCTTCCTCCAAACACGTTTAGTGGAATTATGACCAAAAAGTTCTATTTTGGTCTCATCTGACCACATGACTTTCTCCCATGACTCCTCTGGATCATCCAAATGGTCATTGGCAAATTTAAGACGGGCCTTGACATGTGCTGGTTTAAGCAGGGGAACCTTCCGTGCCATGCATGATTTCAAACCATGACGTCTTAGTGTATTACCAACAGTAACCTTGGAAACGGTGGTCCCAGCTCTTTTCAGGTCATTGACCAGCTCCTCCCGTGTAGTTCTGGGCTGATTTCTCACCTTTCTTAGGATCATTGAGACCCCACGAGGTGAGATCTTGCATGGAGCCCCAGTCCGAGGGAGATTGACAGTCATGTTTAGCTTCTTCCATTTTCTAATGATTGCTCCAACAGTGGACCTTTTTTCACCAAGCTGCTTGGCAATTTCCCGTAGCCCTTTCCAGCCTTGTGGAGGTGTACAATTTTGTCTCTAGTGTCTTTGGACAGCTCTTTGGTCTTGGCCATGTTAGTAGTTGGATTCTTACTGATTGTATGGGGTGGACAGGTGTCTTTATGCAGCTAACGACCTCAAACAGGTGCATCTAATTTAGGATAATAAATGGAGTGGAGGTGGACATTTTAAAGGCAGACTAACAGGTCTTTGAGGGTCAGAATTCTAGCTGATAGACAGGTGTTCAAATACTTATTTGCAGCTGTATCATACAAATAAATAGTTAAAAAATCATACATTGTGATTTCTGGATTTTTTTTTTAGATTATGTCTCTCACAGTGCACATGCACCTACGATGACAATTTCAGACCCTCCATGATTTCCAAGTGGGCGAACTTGCAAAATAGCAGATGTTCAAATACTTATTTTCCTCACTGTATCATTTTGAACAGGAGAACCTGGAGCGTCCATCTAGCTCATTTGAAGTCCCAATTTGACATTTATTTAGTCTGAGAATGGATTAAATTAATGGAATGTTAAGAAAACGGCTGGAAAATGTGGTGTTTTTACTGTGCGCTCAAACAGAACTTCATGAAGTTTGGATTTTTTTCTTTAAAAAGTTAGACGTGGTTGTTTTAGACTTCCAGATGAAATGTTGTCTACATGTAACAATCCCTCAGCAAATTATAGCCATTTATTATAATATTATTCCAGGCGTTTTTGAGTGTATTTCATTTAGTGACAATGTAGATGTGTCCAAAAAAAGTAAATAGAAAGATTGCTACACTGAAGCAAACATTTTTCTTCAGAGAAATATATTTTCATTTGAACATGAACAACAAATGTAAACAATGTAACAAGTGTAATTCATGTAACCATGTTTCATTGCGGTATCATGAACAAAGCACAATAACGCAACAATACATTTTCAATATTTCTATTCATTTTCTCTTGGCCGCACATCATGTTTGGCCACTGCTTTATAAGTGCATGTGATGTGTTTCTCAGGCTGTCTCCTGTACGTGTGTCTTCGGAAGCCTTGGCCTCAGGTGGCGCATCAGGTACTTGAGTTTCCCTCTGTGTCATAGACTGACTGTGTGTGTGTGTGTGTGTGTATGTGTGTGTCAGCTCTGAATACGGCTGGGCTGTGAATGAAGCTGTTTCTGCAGGAGGAGAGTTGAGACCACAGGAGGAGAAAACGTCTGTGAACACCAGACCTGTACATCCGACCCCTGCTGGGAGGAAGGTGAGGGTGTGAGGGTTTGAGAGTGTGAGGGTGTGAGGGCGTGAGATCGTGAGGGTGTGAGGGTTTGAGAGTGTGAGGGTGTGAGGGTTTGAGAGTGTGAGGGTGTGAGATCGTGAGGGTTTGAGAGTGTGAGAGTGTGAGGGTTTGAGAGTGTGAGGGTTTGAGAGTGTGAGGGCGTGAGAGTGTGAGGGCGTGAGAGCGTGAGGGTGAGGGCATGAGATTGTGAGGGTGTGAGAGTGTGAGGGCGTGAGGGTGTGATATCGTGAGGGTGTGAGATCGTGAGGGTTTGAGATTGTGAGGGTGTGAGAGTGTGAGGGCGTGAGTGTGAGATTGTGAGGGTGTTAGAGCGTGAGAGCGTGAGAGTGTGAGGGTGTGAAAGTGTGAGGGCGTGAGTGTGTGTGAGCGTGAGGGTGTGAGAGCGTGAGGGTGTGAAAGTGTGAGGGCGTGAGTGTGTGTGAGTGTGTGAGCGTGAGGGTGTGAAAGTGTGAGGGCGTGAGTGTGTGTGAGTGTGTGAGCGTGAGGGTGTGAGAGCGTGAGGGTGTGAAAGTGTGAGGGCGTGAGTGTGTGTGAGTGTGTGAGCGTGAGGGTGTGAGAGCGTGAGGGTGTGAAAGTGTGAGGATGTGAGTGTGTGAGAGTGTGAGATTGTGAGGGTGTGAGAGTGTGAGAGCGTGAGGGTGTGAAAGTGTGAGGGCGTGAGTGTGTGAGAGTGTGAGGGTGTGAGAGCGTGAGGGTGTGAGAGCGTGAGGGTGTGAAAGTGTGAGGGCGTGAGTGTGTGAGAGTGTGAGATTGTGAGGGTGTAAGAGCGTGAGGGTGTGAGATTGTGCGGGTGTAAGGGTTTGAGAATGTGAGGGCGTGAGGGTGTGAGATTGTGAGGGTGAGGGCATGAGAGTGTGAGGGTATGAGAGCGTGAGAGTGTGAGGGTGAGGGCATGAGAGTGGGAGGGTGTGAGGGTGAGGGCATGAGAGTGAGGGCATGAGAGTGTGAGGGTGTGAGGGTGAGGGCATGAGAGTGTGAGAGGGTGAGGGTGTGAAAGTGTAAGGGCGTGAGTGTGTGAGAGCGTGAGAGTGTGAGGGTGTAAGAGCGTGAGGGTGTGAGATTGTGCGGGTGTAAGGGTTTGAGAATGTGAGGGCGTGAGGGTGTGAGATTGTGAGGGTGAGGGCATGAGAGTGTGAGGGTATGAGAGCGTGAGAGTGTGAGGGTGAGGGCATGAGAGTGGGAGGGTGTGAGGGTGAGGGCATGAGAGTGAGGGCATGAGAGTGTGAGGGTGTGAGGGTGAGGGCATGAGAGTGTGAGAGGGTGAGGGCATGAGAGTGGGAGGGTGAGGGCATGAGAGTGAGGGCATGAGAGTGTGAGGGTGTGAGAGTGTGAGGGCGTGAGGGTGTGAGAGTGTGAGAGTGTGAGGGTGAGGGCATGAGAGTGTGAGAGCGTGAGGGCATGAGAGTGAGGGCATGAGAGTGTGAGAGTGTGAGGGTGAGGGCATGAGAGTGGGAGGGTGTGAGGGTGAGGGCATGAGAGTGAGGGCATGAGAGTGTGAGGGTGAGGGCATGAGAGTGTGAGAGGGTGAGGGCATGAGAGTGGGAGGGTGAGGGCATGAGAGTGAGGGCATGAGAGTGTGAGGGTGTGAGAGTGTGAGGGCGTGAGGGTGTGATATCGTGAGGGTGTGAGATCGTGAGGGTTTGAGATTGTGAGGGTGTGAGAGTGTGAGGGCGTGAGTGTGAGATTGTGAGGGTGTTAGAGCGTGAGAGCGTGAGGGTGTGAAAGTGTGAGGGCGTGAGTGTGTGTGAGTGTGTGAGCGTGAGGGTGTGAGAGCGTGAGGGTGTGAAAGTGTGAGGATGTGAGTGTGTGAGAGTGTGAGATTGTGAGGGTGTGAGAGTGTGAGAGCGTGAGGGTGTGAAAGTGTGAGGGCGTGAGTGTGTGAGAGTGTGAGGGTGTGAGAGCGTGAGGGTGTGAGAGCGTGAGGGTGTGAGAGCGTGAGGGTGTGAAAGTGTGAGAGTGTGAGGGTGTGAGAGTGTGAGAGTGTGAGGGTGTGAGGGTGAGGGCGTGAGTGTGTGAGAGTGTGAGATTGTGAGGGTGTGAGAGCGTGAGGGTGTGAGATTGTGCGGGTGTAAGGGTTTGAGAATGTGAGGGCGTGAGGGTGTGAGATTGTGAGGGTGAGGGCATGAGAGTGTGAGGGTATGAGAGCGTGAGAGTGTGAGGGTGAGGGCATGAGAGTGGGAGGGTGTGAGGGTGAGGGCATGAGAGTGAGGGCATGAGAGTGTGAGGGTGTGAGGGTGTGAGGGTGAGGGCATGAGAGTGTGAGAGGGTGAGGGCATGAGAGTGGGAGGGTGAGGGCATGAGAGTGAGGGCATGAGAGTGTGAGGGTGTGAGAGTGTGAGGGTGTGAGGGCGTGAGGGTGTGAGAGTGTGAGAGTGTGAGGGTGAGGGCATGAGAGTGTGAGAGCGTGAGAGTGTGAGGGTGTAAGAGCGTGAGGGTGTGAGATTGTGCGGGTGTAAGGGTTTGAGAATGTGAGGGCGTGAGGGTGTGAGATTGTGAGGGTGAGGGCATGAGAGTGTGAGGGTATGAGAGCGTGAGAGTGTGAGGGTGAGGGCATGAGAGTGGGAGGGTGTGAGGGTGAGGGCATGAGAGTGAGGGCATGAGAGTGTGAGGGTGTGAGGGTGTGAGGGTGAGGGCATGAGAGTGTGAGAGGGTGAGGGCATGAGAGTGGGAGGGTGAGGGCATGAGAGTGAGGGCATGAGAGTGTGAGGGTGTGAGAGTGTGAGGGCGTGAGGGTGTGAGAGTGTGAGAGTGTGAGGGTGAGGGCATGAGAGTGTGAGGGTGAGGGCATGAGAGTGTGAGGGTGAGGGCATGAGAGTGTGAGATTGTGAGAGTGTGAGAGCGTGAGAGTGTGAGGGTGAGAGCAATAGATTGTGAGAGTGTGAGGGCATGAGAGCGTGAGAGTGTGAGGGCATGAGAGCGTGAGAGTGTGAGGGTGAGGGCATGAGAGCGTGAGAGTGTGAGGGCATGAGAGCGTGAGAGTGTGAGGGTGAGGGCATGAGAGCGTGAGAGTGTGAGAGTGTGAGGGTAAGAGCAATATATTGTGAGAGTGTGAGGGCATGAGAGCGTGAGAGTGTGAGGGTGTGAGGGTAAGAGCAATATATTGTGAGAGTGTGAGGGCATGAGAGCGTGAGGGTGTGAGGGTAAGAGCAATATATTGTGAGAGTGTGAGGGCATGAGAGCGTGAGAGTGTGAGGGTGTGAGGGTAAGAGCAATATATTGTGAGAGTGTGAGGGCATGAGAGCGTGAGAGTGTGAGGGTGTGAGGGTAAGAGCAATATATTGTGAGAGTGTGAGGGCATGAGAGCGTGAGAGTGTGAGGGTGAGGGCATGAGAGCGTGAGAGTGTGAGGGTGTGAGGGTGAGGGCATGAGAGCGTGAGAGTGTGAGAGTGTGAGGGTAAGAGCAATATATTGTGAGAGTGTGAGGGCATGAGAGTGTGAGGGTGTGAGGGTAAGAGCAATATATTGTGAGAGTGTGAGGGCATGAGAGCGTGAGAGTGTGAGAGTGTGAGGGTAAGAGCAATATATTGTGAGAGTGTGAGGGCGTGAGAGTGTGAGGGTGTGAGGGCATGAGAGTGTGAGAGTGAGGGCATGAGAGTGTGAGGGTGTGAGAGTGGGAGAGTGGGAGATTGTGAGAGTGTGAGGGCATGAGAGCGTGAGAGTGTGTGAGGGTGTGAGAGTGTGAGGGTCCTCATGCCCTCACCCTTAATCAACATCCACATGATTATAAGAACATTTTCTTTTTCCAGTGTTTTGCAGAGAAGGGAAAAGCCTTCAAATTCAGGAAAGTGACGTTCAGTGATGTTGTGAGTGTTCGAGACGTGTCGAGTCATAAGAAAGATCAGTGGGGCTCTGGAGGTCAACGGGGCTCTGGGGGTCAACGGGGCTCTGGAGGTCAGCGGGGCTCTGGAGGTCAACTGGGCTCTGGAGGTCAGCGGGGCTCTGGAGGTCAGCGGGGCTCTAGAGGTCAACGGGGCTCTAGAGGTCAGCGGGGCTCTGGAGGTCAACGGGGCTCTGGAGGTCAGCGGGGCTCTAGAGGTCAACGGGGCTCTAGAGGTCAGCGGGGCTCTGGAGGTCAACGGGGCTCTAGAGGTCAGCGGGGCTCTGGAGGTCAGCGGGGCTCTAGTAGTCAACGGGGCTCTAGAGGTCAGCGGGGCTCTGGAGGTCAGCGGGGCTCTGGAGGTCAACAGGGCTCTAGAGGTCAGTGGGACGAGCAGGTTCAGTCGGACAGACGCGTGTCAGAATCCTCAGATGTTCCCTCAGGGCCTGTGAGATTCTTTGACTTTGCAGACGTGTGTGAGAGAGACGCCTTTTTCCTCAGACTGAAGCAGACGCACTCGTTCACGTTTCCTGCCCTTATCCCCCATATAGACGCTTCTGACATCCACAGGGATTCTCCTCCCTTTAGCCTGTGCTTGTGCTCTTTATAGATCCTCTCGCCCATCTGAGAGACCCAGAGTGACCAGCAGAGGGCGAGCACGGTCACACACACACACACACATCAGTGTTTGCTGTCCTTCTGAAGAACTCAAGAGGATGAATGCTCATGTATCTCTGCCACACATACACATGATTAACACACAACCCGTGCACTTCTGAGCACGCCTCTGCACACTGAAGCCGAGGTATGGGATATGAACTGAGGATGCTAATGCAGACTCGTGAAAACTGCAGCAGCCAAAGAGGAATACATGAGATTTACTGGGAAGAGAAGCTCATAAATCACATTATTTATACTAGATGTTTGTGTGTAAAATAATAATTACTAAAATACTAATAAAGATCGTTGTGCAACTGATCTTGATTTACAAAATTATTTTATTTTTATTTTTGTGCAATAAAAATCATGCGGTGGTGAATCATAATTATGAGATTAAAAATACCAAGTCATATTTTTGACATTTTGTCATAATTATGACAGAAAAGTCGAAATTATAATACACTATAATTGACATATTATGTCATTATTAACATTAAAAAGTTGAAATTATGACATTCTTCGTAGTAATTATGAGGTTTAAAAAGTTGAAATTAGTCATGACTTTTCTTTTACGTCATAATTTTGACTTTTCATCTCATAAATATGACTTTTTGTGTCATAAATTGAGATTAAAATACCAAATCATAATTTTGACTTTTCATCTCATAAATATGACTTAGAGTGTCATAACTTGGACTTTTTGTGTCATAACTATGACATACTTAGTCATAATTATGAGATTAAAAATACCAAGTCATCATTTTGACCTTTTTTCATAATTATAACAAAAAAAGACAAAATGATGTTATACTATAATTGATATATTATGTCATTATTATGATAAATAGTTTAAATTATGACATACAATGTAATAAAAAGGTCTAAATTAGTCATGCCATTTACGTAATAATTTCAACTTTTCATCTAAAAAATTACTTTTTGTGTCATAATTATGACACACTGTCATGTTCATGACTTATTCATAATTATGAGATTAAAAATACCAAGTCATATTTTTGACATTTTGTCATAATTATGACAGAAAAGTCGAAATTATAATATACTATAATTGACATATTATGTCATTATTAACATTAAAAAGTTGAAATTATGATATTCTTCGTAATAATTATGAGGTTTAAAAAGTTGAAATTAGTCATGACTTTTCTTTTACGTCATAATTTTGACTTTTCATCTCAAAAATATGACTTTTTGTGTCATAAATTATGAGATTAAAATACCAAATCATCATTTTGACCTTTTGTCATAATTGTGATGTTATGATTGACATATTTTGTCATTATAATGATAAAAAGATGACATTTTTTGACATACTACAACATAATTATGAGGGAGGCAAAAAAAATTCATAATTATGACGTTTTTACGTGACTTTTCATCTCATAAATATGATTTAGAGTGTCATAATTTGGACTTTTTGTGTCATTACTATGACATACTTTGTCATAATTATGAGATGAAAAATACCAAGTCATATTTTTGACCTTTTGTCATAATTATAACAAAAAAAGACAAAATGATGATATACTATAATTGATATATTATGTCATTATTATGATAAAAGTTGGAATTGACATACTACGTAATAATTATGATTTTTAAAAAGTGTAAATTGAGGGAAAGAGTCGAAATTAGTCATAATTATGACTCTAGTGTGTCTTAATTTCATCTTTTTGTGTCATAAATTATGAGATTAACATACCAAATCATCATTTTGACCTTTTGTCATAATTGTGATGTTATGATTGACATATTTTGTCATTATAATGATAAAAAGATGATATTTTTGACATACTACAACATAATTATGAGGGAGGGGGGGAGGGGGGGGTCGTCATAATTATGACTCTAGTGTGTCTTAATTTCAGCTTTTTGTGTCATAATTATGATATACAATAATTACGACGTCATTAAGAGATGAAATAATGACATAGTTCGTAACAATTGAGGTTTAAAAGTCGAAAATATCAGGGGGGACGTCGAAATTTAATCATTATTATGACTTTTTACGTCCTAATTTTATTTTCATCCCATAAATATGACTTAGCATGTCATAATTTCGATTGTTTGTGTCATAATTATAATTTATGATCAGTTTTTCTCACGTGACGGAAATGGGTTTCCATAACATACCGATGAAACGCATCGGATTTAACCCACAAACATCAACACGGCCATTCTGACCACGTGGGCCATAAATAAAAATATCAGCCAATAGAGAACGCGGAGGGCAGCGCAGCAGATAATGGACCAATCGGAGCGCGGTGGCGTTGCCAAGCAGCTCGTGTGACTAACGGCAGTCATATGACTGTCCCACAAATGGAGTCCGTCCGCGGGAACCGAGCGAGCCTCAGGAATTGAGCAACAAAAGGACTTTTCCTTAAAGCCGCGGGTCCATTATGGCCCCCACGCTGTTCCACAAACTCTTCCACAAGAGAAACGCGCTTTCCCCGCCGGCGAAGAGCGGCAGAGAGGACGCGGTGTTCAGGTACGTGTCGAGCAGCTTCCGGTGGGCAGAAGCGCCACACACACTCACTCGATGTGTGTGTGTGTTGTCTCGCCTCAACCCTTGGTTGGCGTTACTTCACTTTTCTCTAAACGTATTATTTACTCTTTAAAAGTGTTTGTGTTTGTCGCAGTTATGTATTCCCGATGTGTTGACTCGCGCAAAGGCCATATTAGTGAATTTAACGCTGGCGATGATGTGTTTGCGTGCACGTGACCGTGTCATCAAACAAACGCGCGGTCAGACGCAGTGTTGCCAAGTCCTTGGTTTTCCCGCGGTTGTGCTCCTTCATCACAGTTGCCTTGGGCTGTTTTTCATGTCCGCGGGTTGAAGCGACCCCAATTATATGATATTTAGCCCCGGGAATGCGAATTTTAGTAGGCGACCATGCCAAAAAAACACACATTTAACCCCCAAATGCGATTTTTACTGGAGATGCCCCCCTGAAACGAGATTGGGCTAGTTTTGAGTAGCAATTGGGCGGGTTTTGTTGTGAAAATCTGGCAACCCTGGTCAGAGGTTCGGTTGATCTGCGGTGTGTGGAGTGAATCCCATCATCCCGACATGTTCTGTGTTAGATGATAAGCTTGTTTATGTTAATGGAGATAAGATGATAATGTTGATAAGAAGTATGTTTGGGTTTTAAACGAGTGAAGGATGATATGTGAAGCTGCTTCAGATCTGAAAGAGGCTGTTTTGAACGCATTGTGTTTATGGAAACGCGGTCTTAATGTCTTAAATTGGATCAGAAAGTCTTAGATTCAATATCATGGTATTAAATGAGCGCCCTATGATTTATGTGAAGCAGAAAATGTGGACTAAACTGTACATAATTTACTGTATAATGCAGAATGGTATAAATCAACAGTCTCTTAAAGGGCCAGTTCGCCATTAATGAGAATCCTGTGGTCATTTCCTCGCCCTAATGTCGCTCAGACTTTCCTTCATCAGATAAAGAGTCTCTTCTGGAATAATCCGCTCGATCCGTATGGATCAGTTTCTCTTGATGAACTTTCTGAAGTTGCTTAGACTGTCAATGGAGGACTGAAATCATTCATTTCATTACAAAGCTCTATAGAAGATTTAATCTGACCATTAGAAAAAAGCCCCAACAGCGCAACCGTTCGCATTATTGTCCACCATTTTGTTATTGAGGGTTTAATCGGGCTACTTGTCTGGTCAGGCGGTCTCTCTTCAGCTCTTCAACGGAGCACAGTGGACGGAGAGATGAAGTTTAACTGGTTATGTGAGAGAACGGTGGACCGGTCACTTTATCCGCATTCTGTGCAGTAACGGACGTTTTGTAGAGAAATGAAAACCGGTCATTTGAAAATCAATGAAGTATTGTGCGGTCGCACAGATTAAATTTCAGGTGCATATGCGACCAAAATAGTCGCAATTTGGAGCCTTGCATGGGCCGTTTAAAGCCCAGGGGTCGTTCTTCATCCCTCGCTAACTCCGTTAGCCGGATCTGATTGTTGAGGATTTGGCGTGATCTTGGATTGTTTGGTTCTTCGGCTCATCCTGGACTTGTTGTCATAGCAACAGCTCCAGAAGCTCAAACCGGCTCGAGCGGCTGATTTAATGTGAACAGGATTAGATCGCATCTTACAATCTGTCCCAGCCACTGCGACTTTATTACAAGAGCTCATTACTGAACCAGGGGCAATAATAATCATTTTAAATAATAATAATATACACATTTTAAATTGTATATGTATATGAGAATGAATATAATATCATAATGTTGTGTATAATACTATAGACACAGCGATTTATTTGTGATGGAATAATTACTTTATAACTTTATTGGAGGTTTGCACACGTGTTGTACAGTTAATCTGAGCCGTGCATTCATTTAAGGGATGACGGATATTATGGGATGGCTTGATGCAGAGAATTTGATCTTGACCCTTAAGAAACTTTAATACGGTCACGTTACAAATCTGCTTCAACATTGAAATAAAAATGTAAAGGGTGTACAAATACTGTATAACATCATGAATATAAATAATTGGTAATCATGTAAAAAAAAAAAAAAAACATTTATCATTGATCTATTATGACTTTTATGCTGGTTTGGGCGTTTGGCTGTTTCCTTATAAAGCTCCAGATGTTCGTGGGGTTTTTGTGTAATTTGTCGAGTTTTTTGCCAGGTGGCTTTTTTAATGATATGATGTCATGACGTTGCTGTCTTGACGCCAGCCAATCGCTGCACTGCTGATCATGGTTTGGAGTATCGATGCATCTGTCCTCTTCAGGGAACACAAGAGCACGCACTGATCTCAGATCATTTCATCCAGATATTTAAATCCAATCCGCAAATTCGTTTGAAGAACCAAATTAGCCAGAGATCAGTTATCACGATTAACAGATCTGGGATCTGTCAGATCATCTCAGATGTGTTGAGCGAGGTATGAAGAACGGACCACAGGTGTGTCCAGGTGTGTACCCTACTCCAGGGCTGTAGGTGAGGTGCTGTGCGGTGTGATTGTACCATTGGCTGTGTGGATGTTATCTTAGGACACTTACAGATTCAACATTTCAACAAACTGGCAAAAAAATCACATTTTAGGGCTTTCTACAGTTGTTAGTGTTGTGTGTGTGTGTGTGTGTGTGTGTGTGTGTGTGTGTGTGTGTGTGCGCGCTCGTTTTAATGTATTTAACCCTTTCTCTGTTGGTTCAGATCCTGTTCTCCATTAAAGTGTCATATGCTGGTAATATATGTGGACATTAATCACATTTGCACCAGTGTTGGCTCATACACATGTACTGATATCCATAATAAGAGCTCGACACACACTCAGTTATCACAGTTAATTAGTGCTGGGAATCGGGGGGGAAAACGAATTAATCGCATTTTTTCAGTAATTAATCGCGATTAATCGTCAGTTTTTAATATTTTGATATTGTAATTCAGTTACTCTCCAAATTAATGTAGAAACAATTTAAAGACAGCATATTTTAAATATGTTTTGTATTGTCATGTTTTTATGAATGAAGGCCAGCATCACTGATATTATTCAGTCCCTCCAGAAACACGTGATTATGCGATCGCATGATTTAATGCATAATCAGCCAAAGTCTGCATATTTATGCGGGGCCGCATTTTTTCAAATACGCCGCACTTTCGCCGCATAAATTGCCTATTTCCGTGTGTAAAATATGCGGGGCTAGCATGATTTCATAATCCCTGCATTTTCGTTGCAAAAAAGTCACATGTATATATTAGCAGAAAGATGAAAAATGTTCGTTTACTTCACACAAGAGCCGCCATTTCCCCCTGTTGCCATGGGAATGCTTTGAAGTGACGTAATTACCCGACGTGAACATCATCGAAAAGCAGCAAACCCCGCGGTTTGTTATGAATCAGTGAGTCGATTCAGCAGTTCAGAGTGTTATGAATCAGTGAGTCGATTCAGCGGTTCAGAGTGTTATGAATCAGTGAGTCGATTCAGCGGTTTGAAGCGTCATGAATCAGTGAGTCGATTCAGCGGTTTGAAGCGTCATGAATCAGTGAGTCGATTCAGCGGTTTGAATCGTTATGAATCAGTGAGTCGATTCAGCGGTTTGGAGCGTTATGAATCAGTGAGTCGATTCAGCGGTTTGAAGCGTTATGAATTAGTGAGCCGATTCAGCGGTTTGGAGCGTTATGAATCAGTGAGTCGATTCAGCGGTTTGAAGCGTTATGAATCAGTGAGTCGATTCAGCGGTTTGAAGCGTTATGAATCAGTGAGTCGATTCAGCGGTTTGAAGCGTTATGAATCAGTGAGTCGATTCAGCGGTTCAGAGTGTTATGAATCAGTGAGTCGATTCAGCGGTTTGAAGTGTTATGAATCAGTGAGCCGATTCAGCGGTTCAGAGTGTTATGAATCAGTGAGTCGATTCAGCGGTTCAGAGTGTTATGAATCAGTGAGTCGATTCAGCGGTTTGAAGTGTTATGAATCAGTGAGCCGATTCAGCGGTTCAGAGTGTTATGAATCAGTGAGTCGATTCAGCGGTTCAGAGTGTTATGAATCAGTGAGTCGATTCAGCGGTTTGAAGTGTTATGAATCAGTGAGTCGATTCAGCGGTTCAGAGTGTTATGAATCAGTGAGTCGATTCAGCGGTTTGAAGCGTTATGAATCAGTGAGTCGATTCAGTGGTTTGGAGCGTTATGAATCAGTGAGTCGATTCAGCGGTTCAGAGTGTTATGAGTCAGTGAGTCGATTCAGTGGTTTGAAGCGTTATGAATCAGTGAGTCGATTCAGCGGTTCAGAGCGTTATGAATCAGTGAGACGATTCAGCGGTTCAGAGCGTTATGAATCAGTGAGACGATTCAGCGGTTCAGAGCGTTATGAATCAGTGAGTCGATTCAGCGGTTCAGAATGTTATGAATCAGTGAGACGATTCAGTGGTTTGAAGCGTTATGAATCAGTGAGTCGATTCAGCGGATCGGATCGCCAAAGTCACGTATTTCAGCAGTTTGACACCCGATCCGAATCATGAATCGACTCACTGATTCATAACGCTTCGAAGCTTCATGATGCATTGTTTTGAAATCGGTCCAAATTGAGCCATGTGTTTATTAAGGTCTTCAATAAAACAAGATGAGAACTTAAACATTCAATTAAAAATATTCGCTTTTTTTCTCTTTTTCATCAAACCGCAGTTTTTGCAAGTTTTATTGCATAAATATCCGCATTTTCCATCGCATCTTTTAAGAAAACGTGCCGCATAATCGAGGATTTTTGCCGCAACAATCACAAAAAAACCCCCTAATTTTTCTGGAAGGACTGATAAATGTCTCTATGAAACATTAATGATGTTACATTACAGTATAACTGAAAGCGCCCAATTGCAACATTTATTAGGCTTTAAAAAAACAACTTTTAATTTAAGTGAACTTAAAACTATCTTTACATAAACCCATTATAATAAATTATTCCATAATTAGCAAATATTGTGACATTCTTCCTTATACAGTAAATTATGTATATTTTGTCGTGTGTGTGCTCATGACCGGAGAGAGTGTGTCAGATGATGTCAGCGTGTGTCATTCTTCCACTGCTAGGTCATGTGAGTGTGTGTTTGTAAATGAGTTCCTTCATTCACTGCTCCTCTTATAAAGCGCTCGTGTCTGTTCTGAAGGCTTGTACTGAACCGCTCCAGTCATGGGGATTTATTTGACCATCTCTTTATGAATGGTTTGAAGTTTTGGGTGATATGCTTTCAAGAAATCCCTCAGACTTCATTAAAAATGTATTAATTTGTCTTACAACATGTCCAAACCAGACGCGACAACTACGAGACATGACAAAAATCGCAACCAATCAGAAGAGCGTGTGGGCGGAGTCTCTCTGCAAATGCACTCGCTGCCAAATCGATCAAAACTCACAGCCAATCAGGAGTGTGTGGGCGGAGTCTCTCTGCAAGCGCACAGCACTCGCAACCAAATCGATCACAAATCACAGCCAATCAGAAGAGAGTGTGGGCGGAGTCTCTCTGCAAATGCACTCGCAACCAAATCAATCACATCACAGCCAATCAGAAGAGCGTGTGGGCGGAGTCTCTACAAGCCCACTGCACTCGCAAGCAAATCAATCACAAATCACAGCCAATCACAAATCACAGCCAATCAGAAGAGAGTGTGGGCGGAGTCTCTCTGCAAGAGCACTGTAGGGCTATAATGGCCACACAAAATGATATTCAAACTTGCATTAGATCGATTATCCGCAGTCGACGTCACAGAAACACAAACTGTTTCTAAAACAGAATAAGAGCACAACTCTGATTAACATGATAGGATGTGTGTGTGGCTTCTGGTTAGGACACGGTGAGATGGGTTTGGAACGACATGAGGTGAGTTCATGACTAATGCCTGACCCTTTAAAGTGTTGTGTGATTGAATGTGCTTTTGGTTATTGAGGTGTATTGGACAGGGTTGAGTGGTCAGAGGCTGAGAGGAGCTGTGCCGCTGACCAGCAGCTGAGCTTCTATTACTGTCCCATGGCTCTGCTTGAGCGCGCTGATAGGAATGCGGCCTGGAAACATTCCTCCTGCATGTATTCAGCGGGGCTAGCGAACAGGAACTGCGTCACGGTCTGCATGCTTTCTTTATGTAACTCCCAACATGATCCGCGCTGACCTCCAGTCCCAGGGCGAGCGCTGGAGAGCACGCACCGCGCACCCTCTTCAGTTCCGCCGCGTCCCACGGCTCGTCCGCATGTCTTCGTCCCGCCGCTGTCCAGCCCGGCCTGGAGGTCACCTCACAGTCTCATGTTGTTTTGTGAATTTAGTTCAGCGCTATTCTTAGCAGCGCTTTGTGCTGAGGACTAGCGAGGATGGGGAAGCGCGCGGGGTCAGCCGCTCAGACGCCCAGGTACCTGACGCCGCATGGGTTTGCAGTGGCTGCTGTAGTGCTGGACGTGTGTGTGTGTGTGTGTGTGTGTGTCCTTGCTGTGAGCTCTTGTTGTGCAACGGTCAGGAGATTACCATCAGTGAAGCAGTGCTAACAGGCTCACTGTCCAGCCGACAGTCTAGATCTGGTGTCCCTCGCTGTCGCCCGCCCCCTGAGAATAACAGTTCATCCTCTCAGTCCGTCTCATTACAGTGGAATGCACAGTGGAAATGGGCATAATTACTATTAATAATAATGATATTTATTATTAGTAGTGCTAAACAATAGTTGCAAGCGTTGGGTGTAATGCATTACTAAATAATTACTTTTCCCTTGAAACAGTACCTTAAGGAATAACTCTTTAATTACAGATTTAATTGCATTAAATACTGTATATCAGGGCTTGATGCTTACTTTGAAAACTTGAAAAAATAAAATTAATATATAAATATAGGAGCGGGTTTAGAAACTTTAGGGGCACAACTAACTATTTTTGCATTTTTATTTAAAATATCAAGTGAGATTCAGTCGCAATTTGAAGAAAAGTTTGATTTTGTGACGTCACTTTGACAAGTGTATCTCTTGATAATGTGATATTTCATAATAGTGAATTCATAATGTCTAAAATATAAATTCAAAAGCAAAACGTGTGAAAAAAAAGTCGATAAGTGCTCCTCTGCCGCCATCCACTGGTTATAGTGGTAATGTCTTAATTTTTTTAAATAAAAGAATGTGCAAGTAATGTTTTTGATCATTACATTAAATATTTGGATAATATTTAGAGTTTTGCAGTGCTGTAGTGCTTGAATTTCACTCTCAAAATGTGTGCATGAACCCTGAAATAAATACTGCACACACATGCGAGTGTTTCTGCCACAATCCCATGGTTACAGTTAGCATTACTACAGTAAAGCCATGGTGGATTGAAAGTTTCACAGTGTTTGATCTGATATCTGTGCTTTATAACAGAGAATTGATGCATATTTGCTCAATGCTGTATTTGTGTGTATGATTATATATGTGTAGTACAGTCTATATCAGGGGTGTCCAAACTTTTTTTTAAAGGGGGCCAGATTCGATGTTGTGGACATACACGGGGGCCGGTTCCTTTTCTATATTATATAAATATATGACGTATAGGTATATATATATATATGAATGACGTGTTTTGTTTCTTGGAAACATGACAGATTTGACCAAAACTTGAGCTTTAGAGTGGCTTGAGATAGGACACATGAAATGTATAGATATTTAACAATATCTGTAAAACTTTAATCAACCAAAAAGTTTTAATGGGTCAAAATTTGATGTGCTCTATTTAGATCACCACAGGTCAAACCACACTGCTAAAAATACTTTTCTTACTTACTTTTTTCCAGTCCAAATATCTAATCATTCTTAAATCAAGATGCTTTTACTAAGGAAAAATAAAAATGAATCGAGTTTTTGCTTGAAACAAAGTAAATTATTTGACAATGGATTAGAAAATTAATCCGGTTTCTGTTTGGGACTGAAACAAGATTCCAAACAGAAACATTATTTCTCTCACCTCATTGGCAGATATATTTGCTTGTTTTAAACAAAAACTCTCTTCAATTTCCTTTTATTTTCCAGAAAACAAGAAAAAATATCTAATGTCATTTAATTTATCTCGTAAATGCTTCTTGATTTAAGAATTTTTAGATATATTTAGACTAGAAACAAGACAAAAATACTAATACAGTAGTGCACACATGGCAAAAAGTAAAATAGAATGGCTTTATGGTATTTAGTCTATAAACATATAAATACAAATGCACAAAACTGCAAGTTTATGACAAAAATAGTCAACAATTTTGCCTTTATTACTAATGTCTGTCTACATTAAAAACGAAATAAAATGAGATATTAACCTACATTTCTGACAAATGACCCCGGTTAGAGTGAGTGTTACCACAGTAAACTCATGATAAATGTGTCAATTGTTGTTTGAGAAGTATTTGAACTGAATCGCTCCAGCCGGACTTTGGACACCCCTGGTCTATATAATCGATGTTCGCTGATCTGTCTCTGTGATTCCCAGCACTGATGCACTGTGGGAAACCCTGTTCCCTTTCTTTATTCGTTTACTCGATTAAGACTAGGATGGCAGATTGAGTTCATTCTGTTCTTCTGATCAGCTGTGGTGTGTGTCTGGGATTTGAGTTTCCATAATTTGAGGTTGTGAGTCATGTTGTGTGTGTGTGTGTGTGCCTGTAGTGAAGTTATTCTTGGCTCATTTGAGGAATGTCGCTGCTTTGGAGTGTTTAAGCAAAAGCCCTGAATCTGTGTGTGTGTGTTAAACCGCGCTCAGACGGCCGGTCATTCACAGTGACGCTGTTGTCTAGCGGATGATGTGGACGGAGTATGAGTCCAGCCGTTGGGAATGTGACGAGTAAACAGCCTTGCTCTCGCCGCCTTTCTTCACCTGTCCTGATGCAGAGCACAGAAATAGCCCGAGTCTGAGCCGCTCCGGCCTTTATCCAGCACACGGCTGTGTCCCGCGGGTCCTCAAGTCCACTGGATCAAATTTAAGGCCATAGAAAATCTTAAAAGCTATAAGAAAAGTCTCAGGGTCCTCTCATACACGCTTTTGTGGCCCAAACTTAACTTCCGGTAGACGTTCGCAAAGAATCAACAACAACAGAGGCTGCGTTATCTTTCTTATGCGCTATCATCTTTCATTTTAATTGGGCAGCTTTATCTTAATTTACATGTTTTTATTGTTTCAGCATGTTTATTATAATTAATCTCCCATTTCTGTCTGCAATATAGAGTGGGGGAAACGCCCCCCTTAAAGGGTTAGTTCACACAAAAATGTAAATTCATACATGAATTACTCGCCCTCATGTCGACCCGTAAGACCGTAGAGAAGAAGAGAAATATCTTCAGTTGTGTTCTGAAGATGAACGAAGGTCTTACAGGTTTGGAACGACATGAGGGAGAGTAATAATGACAGAATACATTTTTTGGGTGAACTAACCCTTTAAAGACGTGTAATGCCGTTTTCTGTACAGTAGGCTATCCGCTTGCGTGCTCGCCTTCAATCATGCAATGCATCGGAATAACATGTTTCTTTGTTTCATTACATAAGATTAATGTTGGGAAAGTAAGATGTAAGTTCTGCCATTAATGGAGGACAAAGCGCAAGTTGTTTTGCTCTCCGTGATAAAGGCACATTTAAATATTTTGCGGGAAACATAAATGCGATCATTTATCCAGATGGCGACCACTTGATGTGAACAAATGTAAACTCGCCGTGTCCTGATTGGCTGATGATCACGGTGATCACATGTTAATGCCAAGTGTAAACGCAGCCAGAATAATCACCTCTGGAGTAGATTATTTCTGATAACAAGCTAAATAAATAACAAGTAAATGACATTAGCCGCTGCTCTCGTATGCTGGATATTTATGAAGCATTAAGGCGTTTTGGTGAGTCGCACACACTGTTTTTGCACTGGTGTCATATTCTCTCTGCTTGATTGTTAATATTTATATCATGTTATCCAAGAATAGTACGTCAAAAATGTGTTTCTACTGAGTAGTGCGCCATGCTATCCCCTTGCCAGACCGATAAACAAACAGACCGGAAGTTAACTTTGGCTGTACCAATCAAATTAAATAATGAAAAAAATGAGATTGTTTTAAATATTTTTCAATATACAAATAAGAAATGTTGGAAACAATGTTTAAATGTGAAACTAAACCACCAGTAGGTGGCAGCTAGGGGTTCGGGGGGGGGGTTAGATTCTTAGATGCATCGCGATGCGGACATGGACGATTCTGAATCGATTCATAAATGTCAAAAAATCGATTTTCTAAATGTTGATAACGTAATGTTGACGGAACGCAAAAGGCGCAACTCTGAAGAGCAGAAAGTGCAGAGGGCCCGGATCGTCTGTGACGTGCACATGACAGGACGGTGTTGGTTATTACTTTATGATAGTGATCATGAATATGCTGATGTCTGTATTAATTTGCTACAAGTATGCGGCTACAGACATACTTCCTGTTGGTTCTTTGGGACATATTCTGGCAAATGAACCTGTTGACTTGTAGCATCACTTCCATTTGTCTTATTAATAAAAGATATTGGAAGTAAATTCATTATGGGTTATTACAAATACTTAGCTTTAAATGTACCAAGTGAGGAAAAAAAAAATCTGTATAGAAAAAATATATGCATCGTTAATTGTTTCATCCCTCTGAATCATAATGGAATCGTGAGGTGCCTGGAGATTCCCACCCCTGGTGGCGGCAGGTGACGGTCTTAACGAGCGAGTCATTGAGTCGATTCATTCAAACGGATGATTCATTCCAGAATGAGGCAGTCGTTTATGAACAGGTCATTGAATCTTTGATTCAAACGCTGAATCATTCAGTAACACACACTGTTGCTGTGAGATGTTATGGTTCTGCTGTGATCTTTGTTTGGAACTATTTTTGCTGCTGAAATCGAACAAAAGCAGTGAATATTGCATCGAAAATGTAGGTGACTTAATGTTAATTAATTGACCGTTCTCAAAGACCCGCCCCCTTTAGTTACTGTTGCTGTGTCCGACAAGCCGCGCTCTCACACCACCACACTCATCATGTTCTCACGAGTCACGCAGTAAAAAACCCATCGCACTGATCGCAGAGCATAAAGGATATGACAACGCACTGACAGACAGGACAGAGCAGGTTACTTTTAATAACCTGAGACAAAGTCTCTAACATTTTGTCTTTTTTTTTTTTTAAAGAAATCTAAACAATAAATAGCGTTTTGTGTCTCTTTAATGTGTGGTGACAGGTAGCGCCTCAGTTAAAGCTGCTCGTGAACCCATCATCTCTTCCTTCTAGTTCATTTATAGTATCAAATAAATATGAATGAACTTCAGAAGGAATGTTGTTTCAACCGCGGAAAGACACTAGTACACATCGTTTTACAAGTTCAAGTCCACCGACGTTAATCTACGTACTCTCTTTACTGCCTCGTCGGACAAAAAAATGGCGGATTCGGCGAATGGCGGATTGTGATTGGTCAGATTGCCTGTCAATCAAACTCCCAGCGAAGGGTGAATTGTTTTTGGAGCTGTCATTGAAATCAGTGTCACATTTTCAGTCGTGGTGGTATTCAGGAAAACGGCACTCTTGATCGTGTGATGTTGTTTAACTGTATCATATGTTATAAATATAAAAACTCCACATTTTGTCATTTTAATCGTGTGTGTGTAGAGTTTCTCTGTGTGAGCGGCGCTCATTTGTTGTGCTTTCTCCTCATGAGGCGGCACGAGCGTCAACAGCACAAAAGTTCATTGTACATATTATTATCCACTATCGAGCGCCACTTACACTAATGAATGCAGAATCATTCTTGCATTTTGGTGATTCCATAGTTATTTATTGACGTTTTAATCAGCTTGTGCAGTCGGGCAAGTCAAATTCTCTTTCACTTGCCCCTTCAAAAAATCCACTTGTCCCGGACAAGCGTTAACGTCGAGCCCTGATAGGCCTATCTCTTCACATAAATATTATTTTCTACTTAATAATTTTATTTTACTAACTCAACTTATAACTCATCCGCACTTCCCAATAGGTTACACGCACTTTTCGCAATCCGTTACGGAGCTGTTTAATTTTGATTTAGTCTGTGTAGTTCATATGACCACTTTACAATATTTCAGTAACAATGTATTTTGTAGCCTATGCTATGCTTTGCACAACAAAAAGTGAATTGTGCTGCTAATAATAAGTGAAATGTAAATCCAGAGTTTCGGTCTGAGTGTTGTTCCTGTTTTCTTGTTCTTGATTTGTTGTTCTTCTGTGTTTTAATAAATGTGTGTTATCAGAATCACCTTCATTTGACATTATGGCCAATTGTCTTTTAAAAGTATTAACCACACTAGAGTTATTGATGTTAGCTGCAGTCTGGGTTTATCTGCCTCTTCAGGAGCCACAGAAGAGCTGTGTGACAATGAGCAAAGAGCTGTCCACGATATTTCGATATGTATCGATATTGAAATATCTGAAACGATACATATTCCTTTTCTACAGTATCGATACCAGCCGCGCTCTCCTCTCCGACCGGCCGCGAGTTGACCCGCCTCCTCTCATTCAGTCCGGTTGACCCTCTGAACACGGCGAGCGCGTGTTCTGCTGGATTTTTCCTTATGACTGCGTGTTAGTGTTGGCGTGATGGGTCTGAATTTCGTGCAGGATTGCACATGACGTTAATTCTACTCATTCCCGCAGATTTCGTGCTCAAAGCGCACACACACACACACACACCGTAATAAAGCCGCCTCTGACATACAAGTGCAAAAATGAGCTCCTTTTTCCAGCTTATTAATGGTTAAATACACTAAAAAATCCATCTTGGTGAGTATTAACATAAACACGGTCGCCCAGTTCAGGAAGAGTGTGTAACAGGAGTGTTTGGGGTCCATCGGGTCTTAAAGGGACAGCAGTTATTTATTACTCAAACTACAAAAAGACAAACGATCACTTACTGCTCTTGACTGATTGAAATTTTTTACAATTAAAAAATCTGTGTGTGTACGTTTTTAAAAGAAGCAATTTTCGGTTTCGGTTTTCGGCCAAATGCATCCTAAAGTTTCGGTTTCGGCCCAGAATTTTCCTTTCGGTGCATCACTAGTTATTTATTATTCAAACTACAAAAAGACAAACGATCACTTACTGCTCTTGACTGATTAACTTGTGAAACTCTAATGGATTCATCTGCATTTCATTTTTTATAATGAAAATGATCCAATGTTATTTTAAATTTGATTACTTTGTTTTTTTAAAATTCAGTTTCTTACCTGAATACTGTTAGAGCTAGCTGAACAAATAAAGCAGTCTATTTCATTTGTGTCTTTATTCTATTGTATTCATTTGTGTTATTGTTAGTCAATTGTTCTTATTTTATTACTGTTTACTCGTCTTTTTAAATTAAATTTGAAATCACGCTTCTTTGTGCTGTAGCTATTGCAACACAATTAGTTTGCAAATATTTGTGAGATTTGTGAGGTGTACATGCAGGTCTTAAAAGCCTTCAAATTGATTTTTAAAAAGATACAGGTGATTTAATAAATAATTTGGCATATTTTTAATGCCTAACTATTAACTTGTCCACTTTTCATTTAATTGGAAAATTCATGTATACAATATTATCTCTATATTTTGATGTTTTAATTAAGTAATGATTTATAAAAAAGAAAACTAAAACTACTGTGAAATTAATGTTAAAAGCAGGAATAAGAGCTGCATCTTGTACACCAGCCTCTTACCTCATTGGATTTTGTAAAATTGGACATTTTTCTTCATTAGAGATTGTGTTTTAGTTGTCAGTATATGCCTTAGCGTTACTGCAGTGATGATACACACAGGTACAGCAGGTGTTTGATAGATTGGCAGTAACACACACACCTTTATCGTATTTATTGTGCTTGATTTAAAATAAAAGGTGTTCATGTAAGAGTGGGAACCCTGTTCGTGACTTTGTGCTTGGGAACGTTATGCACTGAAGAAAGCTGAACATGGAGTAACCCATAATATGTCCTGCAGAGTGTCATTGTGCTGGATCTGTGCCACGTTCTCACTCGTGTGTGTGTGTGTGTCCTCAGCTGGTCCTCGCCGGAGCTGGAGCCCAGCCAGATCCGCCTTATCGTCTACCAGGACTGCGAGCGGCGCGGCAGGAACGTCCTCTTCGACTCGGACGCCAGAAAGAGAAGCTCGGAAGATGCCCCCGCCACGGTGAGCGCTACGCCTCATCTGCACGAATAACAGCATCAGCTGACACAGAGTGTGTGTGTGTGTGTGCATTCTTCCACATTCACATGACAGGAGGCGTGTCTCTGCTCTCTCGGTCACGTATGCACGCAGTTTGTCATTGTCATGTGACCTCAGCAGGCACACAGATGACTCAAAAATGAACGTTTTCCAAACATGATCTTGTCATCTGACTGCATTTTCAACCGGTTCGAGCTGATCAGATGAATAATGCTAGGGTGAGGCTCTCTGGAGATCGCTGATATGGAGCTGCAGTCACATGACGTGTTTGGCACAGGATATTGTTTCACTAGAGAGAGAGAGAGAGAGAGTAAACAAACGGCCCCAGCTCACGAGTTGTTAAGGAAGTCATATGACCGTCTCACATGCTCCAGTTCCTTTGTGCTGTTCGCAGGGCAGGATGAGACTACGCATGAGCTATTATTGACACGCACAGACCAAACACTCACACTCCTTCACTTATCACTCACAAAGATCTCTCTTCATTCACTCACTTTTTTTCCCAAGGTGCACCTGTGTTCCTAAGTTATAAAAGAAGCACATTTAGAAACTATAGAGTTATTATAGGTACTATATAGTTTCTGTTAATATTTCTAATTCAGTTGAATTAAATGGAAATGAAATCACACCGTTTGTGTAGCCAAATGATAAACTGGACACACGGCGTGACTTTATTTAATAAACGAGCCTGAAATACACAGGACTCTTATTTTGAAATGTGTGCTTTATTATAGCAGGAGCTCATTCAGATTCAGACTGAAAACATGAATAAAATGATAATTTGACCGCATGTTAATGCTTTCCCTAAATTAGGCTATTATAGACAGTGGACTAAACGCTACTACAGTTAGCCATCTCATTCCAAAATCTTTTTGTGTGAAGTGAACAAATCCCTCACACTCAATTTATCATAACTCGCCTGTTTGTACTTAATAAACCAATAAAAACATTTGGCGCGAAGTCACAGCGTTTGGGTTTGCGCGCTCACAAGGTTTGCAAAAAGTAAACAGGCTAAATAAAACACTCGAGGTTAGACGGCAGTATGAAGCGTGCAAAGAAAAGTAGTGTGTGGGACCATTTCACCAAAAAGAACGACACAGATGTAAGTTGCAACTTGTGTGATACAGTGCTTAAATACAGTACTTAGCACATCATCTAAATATATTACATCTACATTTCAGTGGTAACACATAAGGTGTTGATCATCATCTTTCTTTATTATTGTTAGCACTACCTCGAACTAAAGCGGCGTCTCTTCGGAGCTGTCATTATCTTAAATGAGTCGCGGCAATGTTTCAAATGAGCTTCTAACGCTAGACAATAGCCTTTATTTTCAACGCGATCACCTTGTGCCCAAACCATTTCGAAACTAAGGAGCCATTTGTCCTCCGATTACAAACAAGCTCCTCAGCGCCGCGTTTGCGGGACTCATGTTTCGCGCTGTAGGGGATTTTAAAAAATTGACGTGAGTGGAAGGCAGGCGGCGGCGCCTGGACAGTGTGCGTGTGTGTGTGTGTGTGTGTGTGTGAGAGAGCGGGAGGCAGAGCGGCAGGCGCGGCTCGCGAGTTGCGGCTGTTATTTCAAATAGCGCAGCATATTTTTTTAACTAATCGGTTAACCGGTTTCAACCGGCTAATGAGGCTCGGTGGTCGGTCAAGAAAATGTTTAGTTTTCGCCATAGGCGGTGTGTGTGTGTGTGTGTGTGTTTGTTCCCGGTCATGAGTGGAAACCGCAGGCGGTGTGTGTGTGTGTGTGTGTTTGTTCCCGGTCATGAGTGGAAACCGCAGGCTGTGTGTGTGTGTGTGTGTGTGTGTGTGTTTGTTCCCGGTCATGAGTGGAAACCGCAGGCGGTGTGTGTGTGTGTTTGTTCCCGGTCATGAGTGGAAACCGCAGGCGGTGTGTGTGTGTGTGTTTGTTCCCGGTCATGAGTGGAAACCGCAGGCGGTGTGTGTGTGTGTGTTTGTTCCCGGTCTTGAGTGGAAACCGCAGGCGGTGTGTGTGTGTTTGTTCCCGGTCTTGAGTGGAAACCGCAGGCTGTGTGTGTGTGTGTGTGTTTGTTCCCGGTCTTGAGTGGAAACCGCAGGCGGTGTGTGTGTGTGTGTGTTTGTTCCCGGTCTTGAGTGGAAACCGCAGGCGGTGTGTGTGTGTGTGTGTGTGTTTGTTCCCGGTCATGAGTGGAAACCGCAGGCGGTGTGTGTGTGTGTTTTTTCCTGGTCATGAGTGGAAACCGCAGGCGGTGTGTGTGTGTGTGTGTGTGTGTGTGTTTGTTTGTTCCAGGTCATGAGTGGAAACCGCAGGCGGTGAGTGTGTGTGTTTGTTTGTTCCCGGTCATGAGTGGAAACCGCAGGCGGTGTGTGTGTGTGTGTGTGTGTGTGTGTTTGTTTGTTCCCGGTCATGAGTGGAAACCGCAGGCGGTGAGTGTGTGTGTGTTTGTTTGTTCCCGGTCATGAGTGGAAACCGCAGGCGGTGTGTGTGTGTGTGTGTGTTTGGTCCCGTTCATGAGTGGAAACCGCAGGCAGTGTGTGTGTGTGTTTGTGTTTGGTCCCGGTCATGAGTGGAAACCATAGGCGGTGAGTGTGTGTGTGTTTGTTTGTTCCCGGTCACGAGTGGAAACCGCAGGCGGTGTGTGTGTGTTTGTTCCCGGTCATGAGTGGAAACCATAGGCGGTGACTGTGTGTGTGTGTGTGTGTGTGTGTGTTTGTTCCCGGTCATGAGTGGAAACCATAGGCGGTGACTGTGTGTGTGTGTGTGTTTGGTCCCGTTCATGAGTGGAAACCGCAGGCAGTGTGTGTGTGTGTGTGTGTGTGTGTGTGTGTGTGTGTGTTTGTTTGTTCCCGGTCATGAGTGGAAACCGCAGGCGGTGTGTGTGTGTGTGTGTGTTTGTGTTTGGTCCCGGTCATGAGTGGAAACCATAGGCGGTGAGTGTGTGTGTGTTTGTTTGTTCCCGGTCACGAGTGGAAACGGCAGGCGGTGTATGTGTGTGTGTGTGTGTTTGGTCCCGTTCATGAGTGGAAACCGCAGGCAGTGTGTGTGTGTGTGTGTGTGTGTGTGTGTGTGTGTGTGTTTGGTCCCGTTCATGAGTGGAAACCGCAGGCAGTGTGTGTGTGTGTGTGTTTGTTCCCGGTCATGAGTGGAAACCGCAGGCGGTGTGTGTGTGTGTTTGTTTGTTCCCGGTCATGAGTGGAAACCGCAGGCGGTGTGTGTGTGTGTGTGTGTGTGTTTGTTCCCGGTCATGAGTGGAAACCATAGGCGGTGACTGTGTGTGTGTGTGTTTGGTCCCGTTCATGAGTGGAAACCGCAGGCAGTGTGTGTGTCTCTTTAGCTCCGCCCACTGCTCTCCTCCACGAGCTCGGCTGTGTTCAGAAAGAATCGGTACAGTTTATCTGTCTTTTATAAATATGATCAACTAAAGACTCTTGGGAGATATGAAGGATCAACACTACTCTACAGATACTCAAGATTAACACCTGTGTGTGTGTGTGTGTGTGTGTGTGTGTGTGTGTGTGTGTGTGATGAGCCTTTAAATGTCTTTTTCTTGATGACGGCGTTCACGAGCGTCCCACTGAGCCGCCAGCGAGTGTCTGTGGAGGGTTGTTGAGTCTGTCCGTGTGTTTGCAGAGGGTGTGTGGAGAGACGCAGGCGAAGATGTTTGGGAAGTGTTGTCAGCTGAGGCCTACGGGCGGCAGCTCCAGCTCTCTGGACAGCAGCTCGTCCTGCGCCTCCGAGCCCAGAGAGCAAAGCCGCTTCCAGGTGAGGCGTAGCTTCCCATAATGCACGGTGGCGGTGGCAGTTGAACCATGAGTGACATACTCTCTAATCTTTGCTTTGTGTCTGTTTTCCACAGGCCTCGTCACGCTGCTCATCGGACGCTAACATGCTCGGAGAAATGATGTTCGGCTCGGTGGCCATGAGCTACAAAGGCTCAACGCTGAAGATCCACCAGATAAGGTGAGACTGAGGTCAAGGGCGTTCGGATGTCATGTGCAGGGCTTAAGACTAACGTTATGCCACACCTGCCAATGGCTGCTGACTTGAGAAAAAGTTGTTTTTCTTTGTCTATTGTTGTTTGATTAACAATTAAACACACAGCTGCAGGAATATTAGGCTACTGTCACTTTAAGAGCGAATGCACGGATCTAATACACTGATACTGACACGCATGCGTTTACTTTCTCAACTGTTTACATTCACTTGAGACATACCCGACTATGTTTACTACGATACTCACTATTTCTGGACATAACTTTGTGTGAATTTGTCCATTCAAGTGCAAGAAGACGTGAAGGAGAGCTCAGTTTAGTATTCATGCGCTGTCTGAGACGCGGCTTTCTTGAATATTTAAATAGTCATGGGCAGAGCCGTTGAAAACAGAGTTACGACACTCCCATAGACCTCCATAGGAACTGAGGAATGCGGAAGTAAAGCGTGTCATGGGGCGACCAATAGTTCCAGCATTGAACCCCATTCATCTCAGTGCATCTCAAGCACACTCGCTGGCAAACTGATGAAATGACTGCATATTTTGAGATTTTATGGCATTAGTTGACCTCTCAGGAATATTAATAGAAGTGGTATTTTATGAAGCGTGTTATATAATAGATGGTTAGACTCTAACTGCAGTAGATAACGTGAGCCGCACTGCAACAGCTGCTATATCCAGATGCTATCGGTCATATTTCAACAGTTTTCAGTCTCTCTGAGATCTTTCTGTCGAAAGCGTTTCTATGAAGTAGCCCATTCACGGAATAACGTACAACGCATATGAATAATGAATATGAATAACGCCTGGATAAAAAGAGCTGAATTAAATCGGTTGCCCTGTTTTTTTTTTAAACACTATTTAAAACTTCTTTCTTGGGTTAAATTCTGTATAGAATCACTCATTCATATTCACCTGTTGTGTAGGCCTATGTGAGTATCATAAAATAACATTTCATTTATAAAAGAAATGACCACTATAACCAGTAGATGGCGGAAGAGGAACACTTATTGGCTCATTAGCCATTTTTTCTCTTTTGTTTGAATGAATTATTATAGGTCATCAAATCACTATTATAACATTAAAATATCTATTTTTGTTACTGTATTTGTAATGAAGTGTTAAATATATAGGCTAATTGTAGGGAAAATCACAAAGTCTCAAACTTCTGACTAAACTTCATCTGTGCTTTGTTTGTTATGATGAGAGGATTTGTAGATGATGGGAAGATTCATGTAAAACGTAAAACTTGCACTAATATTCATTCAGCGTTTAGAGACTGTATAAAACTTGTTTTGATCGATATGGATTCTCATTCCTGGTAAATTAAACATATGACCGGTCATTATTTTCAACAGAAATGCCCGTGATTGGCTACAACACTCAACGCTGTAAAATCATGCACTCATGACCCACATAAAATAACCAGATCACTCAAAAACAACATTAACGTAATTTCTCTTCATCTCTCCCCAGAATAAAGTGCTACTGTAAAGCCCAGTCGAAGTCGAAGCACATAGTGTTAAAGGCGGCATGAAATAAAATTTTACAATTCGTTTTTTTATATTTAATATTGTAGTGTTTACTATAACTGATTTATCTGTGCACTTCATTAATTTTAAAAAATTAATTTACCCATTTTTCTCTGTGTACACAATACCTTCTTCAGGAAGGACTTGAGGCAAAAAGAGAGAAATATATGAGAAATAAAAGCTTAAATTTACTCAATATAGTCAGACGAACAGCTTGTCGTGACGGCTTGCACTTAGAAAAGCAGCGTGTGTGAACGCGCTTACGGCGCGCCCCCCTTATAAGGGAGAGCTGAGAAAAAAAGGTTTAGAGAAATAAAGCCATAAAAGGCTTAAAAAAAGTTAAATCTGTAGCATAAACCAGCGAAAAGTGAGGAAATATGTTCAGTAACATATGTAGAAAAGATTTAGAGAGATTGTACATTTATTTAAGAGATGGATCAAGTTTTTCTCCACAACTGAGCGCAAACTGGCATTCAAATCTGCCTCCATTTTGTTAGCAATGCCTAACTTCCAACGCAAAAGTTTTTGTCTTGTTTTGGGGGAAAATAACTCAAAATTAAGGTTTTTGCTTAAAATAAGCAAAATAATCTTCCAATGGGGTAAGCAAAATAATCTTAATTCAAACAGAAAACAAGATTATTTTGCTTACCCCATTGGCAGATTATTTTTCTTAAGATTGAGTAAGAAAAGTATTTTTTGCAGTGTCATCAGACCAGGCAACATTTTTCCAGTCTTCAACTGTCCAATTTTGGTGAGCTGGTGCAAATTGTAGCCTCTTTTTCCTATTTGTAGTGGAGATGAGTGGTACCCGGTGGGGTCTTCTGCTGTTGTAGCCCATCCGCCTCAAGGTTGTGCGTGTTGTGGCTTCACAAATGCTTTGCTGCATACCTCGGTTGTAACGAGTGGTTATTTCAGTCAAAGTTGCTCTTCTATCAGCTTGAATCAGTCGGCCCATTCTCCTCTGACCTCTAGCATCAACAAGGCATTTTGGCCCACAGGACTGCCCCATACTGGATGTGTTTCCCTTTTCACACCATTCTTTGTAAACCCTAGAAATGGTTGTGCGTGAAAATTCCAGTAACTGAGCAGATTGTGAAATACTCAGACCGGCCCGTCTGGCACCAACAACCATGCCACGCTCAAAATTGCTTAAATCCCCTTTCTTTCCCATTCCGACATTCAGTTTGGAGTTCAGGAGATTGTCTTGACCAGGACCACACCCCTAAATGCATTGAAGCAACTGCCATGTGATTTGGTTGATTAGATAATTGCATTAATGAGAAATTGAACAGGTGTTCCTAATAATCCTTTAGGTGAGTGTACGTCACAATAAGGAGAAAAAGACAATCTCAACTTCCGTTTCATGCCGACTTTAATATTTACCAGAAATATAGTGAAACTGCTGTCTGTCCTGCTTAATCCTATTCAAACAGATTGACAGTGCGGAGTTGTTTGGAACTATTGAGAGCTCCATGAACCACGTGACCACGAGATCATAGTGTGTCGCAACTCTCTTTCTATGGCTCTGGTCAAGGGTTAAACTTGACGGTCTCGAGCGTTGTTCATGCTTTGCTAGAATTCACAAAAATGTTACCGGTCGACTGGTGAGCGACACCGTTTCATACACTCGGCAACGTTGATTTTTACTCACGTTTGGCGCTTGGCAAGTGTTAATTTTAGGCTCTCTCTGTGTGTGTGTGTGTGTGTGTGTGTGTGTGTTTCCAGATCTCCTCCACAGCTGATGCTCAGTAAAGTGTTTACAGCTAGAACGGGTGGCAGCGCCTACGGCAGCCTGAACACGTAAGCAGCGCGCCCTCGCTCACACATTCACCGATGCATCGGCTGCGGTCTCATCGCTCCTCTTGATTGCTTTACAGGCTGCAGGACAGTTTGGAGTTCATCAGTCAGGACTCCAGCGCGCTCCGGCCCGAGCAGAACACCGCGGCCAACGGCTTCCTGGGGAGCATAGGTACGAAATCACACCCAACCAGCCTAAACTTACTCCACATGCACTGTAAAGGATGAGTTCACCTCAAAATGAAAATGTCCTGATCATTTACTCACCCCGATGCCATCCAAGATGTCCATGGATAAGAAATGAAGTTTTTTGAGAAAAACATTTCAGGATTTTTCTCCACATAATGGACTTCAATGGGAACTAAAATGTAGAAGGTCCACATCAATGCAGTTTCAGAGGGCTTTGAGGAGCTTCAAATGGAATAGGGTCTTATCTAACGAAACGATCTGTCATTTTCCACAAAAAATTCAAATGTATATACTTTTTAACCACAACTGATCGTCTTGTGCTGGTCTGCAACGAGCCAGGCATTACGTAACGTACGTTGAAAAGGTCACGCCGAACGTGGGCGGAAGTACCGCCCCATTGTTTACAAGTGTGGATCGTTCAAATTTGACTGTATGTTGAATGACATATTTATTATTTAATTTATCATTGTTTTAGCTGTTTTGTTAAAAAGCGTTTGTATTAGTCGCTTTGTAAACAATGGGGCGATACTACCGCCCACGTTCGGCGTGACCTTTTCAACGTACGTTACGTAATGCCTGGCTCGTTGCAGACCAGCACAAGATGATCAATTGTGGTTAAAAAGAATATACATTTGAATTTTTTGGGGAAAATGACAGATTGTTTCGTTAGATAATACCCTATTCCTCAGCTGGGATCACTCAGGACCATTTGAAGCTCCTCAAAGCCCTCTGAAACTGCACTGATGTGGACCTTCAACATTTTGGTTCCCATTGAAGTCCATTATGTGGAGAAAAATCCTGAAATGTTTTCCACTTCCACTTTCCAATTTCTTTTCCACTGAAGAAAGAAAGACTTGGATGGCATTGGGGTGAGTAAATGATCAGGACATTTTCATTTTGAGGTGAACTCATCCTTTAAATGCCATTCATTACAGGTATGATTCTAAAGACATGTTTATAGAGTCAGCTGTCAGTTCAAAAACATTGGTTGTTTTTTTCTCACTCTTCTGTTTGATCTGAGTTACATGTAAATGCTTTCTTCTGTGTCTATGCTCTTCCATTCTATGTTAGTTTTCATATGAAATCGTCACAAGGCTGCTTTAAACATGTGATTTATGTTCGTTTTGAGCCTCTTGAAAACACGTCCAGGTCATAAATCAGGCCTTTTACATTGCAACCCAACTTTAGTTCATGATTTAGCACTTGCAGAGCATTTTATCTACAGTTTTTCTTTAAAGAAACTGTTAAAAGTCACTTGAGTCACTCTAGTTCATTCATCATAGTTTAATCAACAGCATGAACTTCTGAAATAGCGCTTCTATCCCCTCTGTGTCATTCATCATCCAGCCAGACGCAAAAGAAAATGTGATTAATTGTCATGAAAATAAACTACAATGCAACAGAATATAGCCTGGCCTTGATTTGAAACTTAACTTTAGTTTTTCGAGTGAACCATGACCTGCACATGTTTCTGCGAGCGCTGACGGACTGTCATGTATATTTGAGTTTAACACAGTTTGGAGCAGCGTTTGTGTGCAACACCCACAGAATCGACCGCACTGTTCATTGATTAGAGCCGGAGTGCATCGACTCGCTCACACACACACACACACACACTGTGTGTCTGTTCTGTGTGGCGTTACCGTACATCTGTCTGTCTGCCTCATCCTGACAGCTTCACACACACTAGCGCTCAAAGGCTTGGAGTCATTCAAGATTGGAGGCTTTTCTTCTGCTCTCCAAGGCTGCGTTTATAAACACACAGTAAGATATATTTAGAAAACAGCTATTTTAAAGGTGCAGTGTGTAAATTCTAGCGGCATCTAGTGGTGAGGTTGTGAATTGCAACCACTCACCCCTCCCTTTTGAAGCAAATAGAGAAGCTACGGTGGCCCACACAGGACACAGATGTGGTCGTCTGAGACAGCAGAGAGTAGCTAGCGCTCTGTAGAGAAGTTTGGGGCTACTGTAGAAACATGGCGGCACAAAATGGCGGCTTCACTATACCCGCGGGGTGTGTGTAGATAGAAACATCTCATTCTAAGGTAATAAACACATAACGCTCTCTATGCTCCACTGAAAAGAGTTATGGATATTATATTGCATTTCTGTCACTAGATCCTCATAAATACTACACACTGCACCTTTAAATTGCCATTTTTCAGCAGAGAGTCAATGTTTTTACTGTGTCAAATAAAAGCAGCCTCGGTGAGCAGAAAGCTTTGAGCGCTAGCGTCTATTCAGATGTCTGTGCGTCCTGTACCTGACTAACAATTGGATGTGTGTCTTTCTCTTCATTTGTCCTCCTGCTCTCCCTGTTCCTGGCCCGTACAGGTTTCTCTCAGCTCTGCAGCCCGCGCCGGGCGCTCTCAGAGCAAGGTCCTCTCCGGCTCATCAAGAGCGCCTCTTTCTTTTCAGGTTGGCGCACGCGCGTGTGTGTGTGTTTGTGTGTGTGTGTGTGTGTGTGTGTGTGTGTGTACGAGTGTGTGCATGTGGAACTTGTGTTTTGTGCATGTGCATCTAGTGCTTTTGCTTGTGACAACATCACGTCTCCTAGGACGTGTAGATCTGAGCTTAGCTTTGACAAGCGCAGGTTTCTTTCTGCCCCGTCCCCCATAAGCCACGGGTGTGCCCTCCCCTGCCTGCGCTGTAAGCGTGCATGTGTGTGTCGGTAGATCACAGTGGGGGTGAGATGACGGCTGGACGGGTGGTGGTGGGTATGGGTGAGCAGGCGTCTCTTGCGTGACTGTTTCTCTGCTTCCTCTCAGGACACAGCAACCCCATGGACATGCCCGGCCGAGGACCGTGCGATGAGCGGGACAGCGGCATCGCTCGCTCAGGTGAGCCGCAGAACTCACACACTTGCATTCGGACATGCATGCAATTGTTCAGTTTTATATCTGGGCTAAGATTAAAGGGATAGTTCTGCCCAAAAATGGCGAGAGAAAAAAAAAGTTCTAATATAATGATACACATCAGATGTTTTTCCACAACAGTTTACCAAACGTTCACATAAGACATAACAGATGATTTGTGTGTGAATACTCACCGTGACAGATATTGTGAAGTACTGTAATTCTGGGATCTGAAGGTGATGATACACGGGGCAACTTTTTTGAGCAATGTTACAAAGCAATGTTGCTTGGCTACTTTGTTTTGGGGAACCAATTTCTAACTGGATACTTTAGATCGGTCATGGCCCCTGTGTCTTACCTGGTTGCCCGTTGGTGGCAACATTGCCTAGTAACATTGCTCAAAAAGTTGCCCTGTGTATCATCACCATTAGAGTCTTTGAGTGCACGCGTGGGATCTGTCCGTCAGTGCGAGTGAGATCGTTTTCATAGACAAATGAAAGGCAATTCTCCCAGAAAACGCACAAATAAAGACACTTTTAGATGTTTGATTGCTATCTGGAGCATTGGGATCACTAGACGAGGACTTAATGAACCTTAAAATCGACATTTTTCACTTGTTTTGCCTGTAGCTCGAAATTATCCCATGCGTATTTTACACTCATTTTGCAGCACAGGTCATGTATGTTGATCGCTCACAGCTTCTTCACTAGGTCCACCATCAGTGACTCTATTATTTGATTGTGTTCAGCACTAAACGCTGAGCCATTTCAAGTTTTGCTGATGATACTAGTATATATTCTTTTGTTTTCTGCCTGCGGTGACTATGAGTGAAACCTCACGTCATCGTTGTGTATCAGACACTGCCAGCTTGAGGAGTAAAGGTGAACTGCACTTATTGAGTCGTCTGGGATTATTATTGTGCAGAAAAGATAAACTTACACTATTACATGCGTCGGGTCGCTAGTGACCCTATACACTTCGTTAGAAAACAGACTGATAATGAATCGATTGAGGAATACTAAGAAGGTTAATGTCTAATTTGCAGAAATAAATGATGGGGAGGGTAGTGAATGATGTCCCGGGTCGCTAAAGACCCGAGGTGTGCGTTTAAGGCCCTACTTTTGACAAATTCTGTAATTCCCTCCATGTTTTTCTACATCGCATGAAGCACCACATGTTTTTCTGAACGGTATGCTTTGATCTCCGCGTCGAGGCTCTCTCAAATCTCAGGATGTTTTCTTAGTAGAAACGTCTAAACGCTATTAAAGTCGACATTAAAGGGAAGTTTCGCTGGTGTTTTCTTCTCTATTGTGCCGTATATCGAGTGGATCGCTTCTCAAACAAGAGCAAATGTAGGGCAGGGCTTGATTGTGTCTGTGAGGAATTGATTGGATGGTGGTGGTTTGCTATTGGTTGATCTCATGTGAGTGACAGGTGGCCCCGCCCTCGTCATCAGAGAATAATGCCCCAGAAATCTCTTGAAATTATGCAGTGATCACAAATAACTCCATATGAACTTTTAGTTGTGTCCTAAATGAGACTGCGGTGGTGTCAGGACGTCCTGAGGCTCAGCCTGTGGTCGCGGCACAGGAATATCTGAGATGTGCAGCTTTCTGAACATGCAGCGGATCTGGAAAAGCTTGTGCAATGGAAAGTGCTGTGATGGTCTGGGCGGCATAGCTGGGATCTCTCGTTCTGGCTAATGCAGCATCACATGCACTCACGTTTATTTTTAGCCATTCCCAAAACTGCCCGCTCTAGTAAATGAGGAGGCTAAATCAGACCTGGGTCGGCACATGCGCATCTCCACTGAGAGCGTCTCCCAACATCACTCTGAAAACATACAGGCTAAATTGTTGTTAAAGTAGCGGGAATTCAGTGTTTAATTGAACATGTTCTTGAGATTGGGATTGATACTTCAGTCCAAAGAATCAACGTGTGTGTGTGAGAGCCTACTGACTCTCTGCTCCTCTCTTCTCCCCACAGCGTCTTTGAGCAGTCTGTTGATCACCCCGTTCCCATCGCCGGGCTCCTCTCTCACCAGTAGCTGTGCCAGTAGCTACCAGCGGCGCTGGTTACGCAGCCAGACCACCAGCTTGGAGAACGGCGTCTTCCCTCGATGGTGCGTTTGCCACATAGCACACTTGTGTATCACACACACCACATTACAGCTGAGGGGACCAGAAGTCTTACATCACCATATTTATTTCACAATAAGGATATACACCAATCAGGCATAACATTATGAAGTGAATAACACTGATGATCTCTGTTAGTGGGTGGGGTATATTAGGCAGCAAGTGAACATTTTGTCCTCAGAGTTGATGTGTTAGAAGCAGGAGAAATGGGCAAGCGTAAGGATTTGAGCGAGTTTTGGCCAAATTGTGACGGCTAGACGACTGGGTCAGAGCATCTCCAGAACTGCAGCTCTTGTGGGGTGTTCCCGGTCTGCAGTGGTCAGTCTCTATCAAAAGTGCTCCAAGGAAGGACCAGTGGAGAACCGGCCACAGGGTCATGGGCGGCCGAGGCTCATTGATGCACGTGGGGAGTGAAGGCTGGCCCGTGTGGTCCGATCAAACAGACGAGCTACTGGAGCTCAAACTGCTCCAGAAGTTAATGCTGGTTCTGATAGAAAGGTGTCAGAATACTCAGAGCATCTCAGTTTGAGGAGTATGGGGCGGCACAGCCGCTGACCAGTCAGGGTGCCCATGCTGACCCCTGTCCACCGCCCAAAGCACCAACAGTGGCACGAGCATCAGAACTGGACCACGGAGCAATGGAAGAAGGTGGCCTGGTCTGATGATCACGTGTTCTTCTACATCACGTGGATGGCCGGGTGCGTGTGCGTGGCTTACCTGGGGAACACATGGCACCAGGTGCACTATGGGAAGAAGGCGTGGCTTACCTGGGGAACACATGGCACCAGGTGCACTATGGGAAGAAGGCGTGGCGGCGGAGGCAGTGATGCTTTGGGCAATGTTCTGCTGGGAAACCTTGGGTCCTCCATCATGTGGATGTTACTTTGACACGTCCCACCTACCTAAGCATTGTTGAGCCCATGTCCAGCCTTTCATGGAGACGGTATTCCCTGTGGCTGTGGCTCTTTCAGCAGATAATGCGCCGCCACAAAGCACAAATGCTTCAGGAATGCTTTGAGGAGCACAACAACGAGTTTGAGGCGTTGACTTGGCCTCCAAATCGCCCAGATCTCAATCCAATCGAGCATCTGTGGGATGAGCTGAACAAACAAGTCCGATCCATGGAGGCCCTGCCTCACAACTTACAGGACTTAAAGGATCTGCTGCTAACATCTTGGTGCCAGATACCACAGCACACCTTCAGGAGTTTAATGGAGTCCATGCCTCGACGGGTCAGGGGACCAACACAATATTAGGAAGGTGGTCATAATGTTATGCCTGATCGGTGTATATCACAATGTAGTTATTTTTGTTGTCACGATACCAAATTATTAGAGACCATTGAAATTTCATGACGTGTCAGTGTTTCTGAACTCCATTGTAGTCACAATATTCCTCATTATAATAATTAATGGGCAGCATAACGATGTGGGGTCTGATTGAGTTAGTTAGTCATGTGTTGAAACTGTTATGGTAAGGGGCGGGACATTTCCCAAACACCAATCACAACACACCGCTCCAGCTGACCAATCAGAGCACAGTGTGCTTTTCAGGAGGAGGGTCTTCATAGAGACAGGAACTAAACAGAGCTGAACAGTTTGGTACGGTCCCGCTCATTTCCCTGTGTAACTTGTTTGCGTTGCAGGTCTGTGGAGGAGAGCTTCAACATGTCTGATGAGAACAGTGGTCCGAGTCTGGGCGTGGCCAGGAAGAAGAAGATCGCTATTGGTGTCATTTTTCAGCTCTCGCCCAATGAGGAAGAAAACGCCAAGTTCCAGGACTTTTTCTTCTCTCACTTTCCGCTCTTCGAGAGCCACATGAACAAACTCAAAAGTGCCATCGAGCAGGTTAGGACTCGATTTTGTGTTTTTGTGAAAAGCTTTACCGACCCTGTGCCATCTGTTGTGATGTGTGGCTCTCTGTTTACAGGCCATGATACTGAGCCGCAGGTCAGCTGATGCCAGCCAGAGAGCCTTGGCGTACAGTCGAATGGTGGACGGCCTCAACGAGTTTAGGTGAGTCTGTGATGACATGTCTGTGAACGCTGCTCACCAGGTGTTTGGTTATTTGCATCCACTAAAAGTCCAGCCAGAGGTTTAACGGACACTTGACCCACTTATCCACTCATGTGACGCGAGACACACAACACTGATCTGGGAGGGCTTTCAATTGTGACAGCTTTAGTGCAGCTTAGTGCTATAGTGTACTGAATCATTGCAAGTGAAGGTGATTAATCTTCTACTGCTGTCCTGTGTGAGTGACACCGGCTGTGCTGAGATCAGCCCTCGAGACGCTGCTGGACGTTTCCCATTGCTGCACCATGACCTGTGACCTGATTCACACGATAACTCTGCTTCAAGAAACATTATACATTTCAAAGAAGTGAAAACTAAAATCAACCTGTTAATCATAGTCGGTTGAAATTCCCTATTATGCCTTTTCGTTATCGTTGATGTAGTGCGTTATATAGCTATTGTGGATGAAAGAAAAAGTTCAATGGAGTTAAACCTACTTTGGTTTCTGGGGCCGTCTGACCAATCAGAGCAGAGCAGGCTCTCAGAGAGGCGGGGTTTAGAGAGACTGAATCCTTGACCGAAGCGTTTCAGACACTGAGAGAGAAGAGCTGATGCTGCAGTGGATATTATGAGAGAATTAAAGTGTGTTTTAACCTTTTATGCATGTGAACCTGTTGTACCAGACTCGAAAATAAAATTAGGAGCCTAACAGCATAATAGGGGCTCTTTAAAACTTCGAATTCATAAAAGCGAATAAAAGCATCTGCTATTTAAATTGAATATGGTAATACCTAGTGCACATCCTGTTTTGTCTACATGTTATATTCTATGTAATATGAGCTTTAACCTGACCATTAATATATTAGTGAATAATAATAATAATAATAATAATAATAATAATAATAATAATTAAAGCTGCAAGCTGCAATTATCGGGGCCAAGCACAAAAAGGAACAATGTGACATGCGAGCATGGCTGTGAGCTTCAGAAAAACTGCAACAATAGGTAATTAAAGACGTTTTTAGGTTATTTTAGTCAACATGGCTGAAAAATCACAAATACAATCACTAATTAGCATTTTTGGAAATGTAATTATAACTTGTGACCACAAAAGGTGGCGCTGTCTTTTTGAGTACCTTCAGGGGATGGTCCCGATGACACATACCGAGTTTCGTAATGATATGCTAATGCGTTCGTAAAATAAATAAATCAAAATGGCCGACGCCTGCAATAGTCAATATGGGAAAGTTGGGCATCATTCGACTCGGCTGCACTGAATCAGAAGAGTTTTATGAGTTTTGGGCAAGCCATTCAGAAGTTATAAGCAAAAAAATGTTTTCTGTATTTCCTGACCAGTAGGTGGCGCTGTGCTGAAACAGTCATGCTTGAGATGACGTACCAAGTTTGGTCAGAAGTGTTGCGGAAATATTGCCTTGTGTCCAATTTGGAGCATACTTTGTCAAATTCTTGCGCACGTTATTCAAGAAAGGTTGGGTTTATCAAAAAAGCTTTTGATATATTTTTGCCAGCATGATCTGAAAATGGTCTTAAATGTTCATGATAATTAGACAAACCATCTAGGAGGAGTTTGAAGAAGTTTTTTTGGAGAGAAAATGTTCATGACTCAATCAAATCGAATCGAGCCCTACGGTTCAAAAGTTATTAGCATAAATTTAAGGGAAGGTTTGTACAGGTGGTGGCGCTAGAGGGATTGAGTTAGAGACTCCAAATTTGCCGTGGTGAATGTTTGGACTGTCCTCTATCAGTGTGCCAAATTTCACATCTTTTTACCATATGATTCTATGGGCTGCCATAGACTTAAAGAGCGGGAGAAGAAGAAGAAAACTAACGGACACAATAGCGATCGCACCTTTGGTGCTTGGCCCCTAGTAATGCTTATAAAAAGGAGTACAATTATTAACTATATATCTCAGATATCTGTTGTGGAGGAACCGGAGTGAGGGCTTGTGCTCCAGTTAGGGGTGTGCGATTATATAACGTCTGCGATTAATATCGTAATTGTTGTTTTAACGATGTGCGATCTGACATTATCGAGTATATCCCTCACACACACCCAGAGAGTGCACGCACACACTGTGATGTCGTTTTGTTGATTAGACTAGTGCGGGTGCGCATTAGAGTACACGCTTTCACTGCGTGCTATATTTATATAATATAATATAGTTAATAAGATGTTACACAAAGATTGTAGTTTTTCAAATGTGATATTGATTTTATGCAAGTTTACTAAACAAGAAGTTAATATTAAGTGACTTAGAGCAAAAACAGGCGATATGGAAGTCTAAACTATATTTCAATAGTTCAAAACAAAGACACAGCACTGTATCTGCGTCTCTGAGCAAAACACAGCAGTGTTTTCATTCTGAATGAATCGGCTTTTTGAACGAATCAATTGAATCAATGATTCAATGACTAATATAGATAGTCAAATGCGTTGTTCCTTGAATGAATCAGCTTTTTGAATGAATTGTTTGAATCTTAATGACTCCCTCGTTAAACGTGACTTGCTGCCACCTACTGGCGGTTTTAATTTCACAGTTAAAGTATCTTTTCACGTTTTAAATCCTTTCAAATATCAATATTATTCAACATTTTATGTTTTAAACATCAAAACATTATTTATACATAACTGCAGGTTATTAATTTGTCACTTCTCAGCTGTGTAAATGATCTAAATGAGATGCAGCTTCTGTGTTTCCTCTGCACTGCAAAGATTAATTTTGTTGATACTTATTTAATTTGATTGGTAACAGCCCTATTGTGTCTTATTATAATTAATTTTTATTAAACTTATGAAATTGACACAAAAGATGTAAAAAATAAATGTATCAAGGTAAAGATGATTTCTGTCACTTCTGTGAACTGACCACCACACAGAATATGAAGAATATCATAAACTTTAGGAGTCAGCTGACCATGCCAGTCCTAAACCTGCCAAAGTACCAGCACAATAACACACTCAGCAAAATATCGTCTAATTATCGTTATCGAAAATCCCAGAAAATATTGAGATTTCTTTTTTTGTCAATATCGCACACCCCTAGCTCCAGTATAAAATAAGCTCCGTCCGTGTCAGGGCTTCAGAGCTGCTCCACTATGCGCCGTCTCATACTTCCAAGTCATATGCTTGTTGGTCTGCGGCCAGAGCAACCTGACCTCCGTGCCACAGAAACCTTATCTCCCTCACACACTGTCAGGACGGACCAGAATAGTCAATAATGTGCAAGGGAACAGACAAACAAATATTTCAGATTTCCCACGTCCAGCGGGATAATTATACACGCAGAGCTCTGGCGTTCCTGCCCAGGGTTGTGAGGTCAGAGCTTGATCATAATGTGGGGTTTATATTGCCAAAGTCAATTAGCTTTTTGTTTTTTGAGCTAATGCAAGGAGTAAAATGCATCTAGTGCAGTTTTACATTTAAATTAGTGGATATGCAGCAGTATAACAATACATATATATCAATATTTAGGGGCCAAGCACCGAAGGTATCGTTGATTTCTTATTATTATTATTATTATTTTACTACTTCTTCCGCTCTTAAGTCCATGGGAGCCTATAGAAGCACTTTCGGGAAAGTTATGAAATTTGGCACACAGATAGAGGACAGTCTGAAATGCCACCATAGCAAATTTGGAGTCTCTAACTCGATCCCTCTAGCGCCACCACTTGTACAAAGTAATTACGACGATTCGAGTGAACCATGTTTGCGCCAAATATTCTCGCCCCAAAAAAAAAATTCTATCTTCTCCTAGATGGTTTATCCGATTTGCACGAACACTTTACCAGATCATCTTCAGACAATGCCAAAAAAAAGTTATGGAATTCATGTCGATTCATCAAAGTGTTTTTGAATAACGCGCAAACTAATTTTACGTAGCCCTTGCAAAAATAGACGCAAGGCTGCATCTCTGCCACGCTTTATCGTATTCTGGCCAAACGTGGTACAGATCATCACCTGAGGCTACATGCTGTGTCTCGGTGCAGCACCACCTACTGTCCGGAGATATGAAAAATGACTATTTTTGCTTGTAAATTCTGAACGGTTTGCCCCTAAAATCATAAATGCCCCTAAAGTCTCGTTAGATTCAGGGCGGCTGCCGAGTCGAATGATATGCCATTTTGGGCGTCTACCATTTTGAATTTTGTAATAAAATGCTTTATTTTATGAATGCATTAGTGTATTGTTACGAAATTCGGTATGGGTCATCGGCACGATGCCCTGATGGAGCCTGAGAAGTTTCGGACCTTTTGTTTCAAACTAAATCAAATATTCACATGCTTATAACTTTGGATTGGGTTGACTAATTTTCACGGGCATCTTTTTAATTTTCTCCTGAATCCTTGCCGAAGTCCAATGATACCAAACATTGCTAGGTTTCGCCTTAAGGTTTGTTCAACGTTGTGAGTCAGCGTTTAAACAACTTTGGCGAATATCTTCGAAACCGTTAGTCCGATCGAGGCGAAACCACCTTCAGAAAACCAGAATCATAGCGGAATGGCCAAATGTCAACAAGTGGCCAGAAAATGCAATCAAAGTCAGAGACAAATGTCTGTAACTCCTAAACAAAATGAGAGATTTCCACCAAATTTGACACGCTTGTGTATGGGGGCACTCTGAGGACACACACAAAGACTTGGTGGCGCTATAATTAAACAAAACATGAAATCGGCTCTACACAACTCAATGTTTTTATGTGGGTTTTCAACCTTTTTGCTTAAAATTGTCTCCAAATGTCTTTACTCGTTTTCAAGCTCCTCGTTTGCTTCTGTTGTGCTTGATCCTTCAATTGTATTATCATTATCAAGCATACCAGTGACATTTAATGCATTTATTAGCATTTTAATTAAATATTGTTAATATGTAGTAGGGGTTTATAACAGCACTTGTACACATGACGTTGAGTTATGTGGACTTCCTCTCATATCTTATTGCTTTAATAATCACCCTGCCCTTGTTTGAAGTGACGAACATATAGCGTGTGTGGTCAGGCCTCATTTCAGGGTTTATGAAAGAAGACCTCAGAGCTTCATAACTCTTACCTAATCGCTGCTTCTGCATGAGGCTTTTTATAGGTCACTGCACACTAACTTCGGTACTGGGAAGTGTAGTATGGCTCGGGGACGGAGTCCTTTTTCCAACTGCCAGGCTGTTAGCGGTACGCTCAGGTGTTTGTGCTAACATCTGCATGTTTCCCAGTGCCTACTCAGCATCAGTAATGGTAAACAACACATGGGAGATCTGCTCACATTGGCCATTACTGATTAGTATTAAAGTTGCTTTAGAGTCCTGTGCGTATAATAAAGTTGTACTAGATGAGATGGTGGTCCAGTGGGTTAAACCACTGAACTGATATGCAGAAGGTTGCTGGTTCGATCCCAGTGGTCTCCACCAGTGTGTCCTTGAGCAAGGCACTTTACTCCATGTTGCTCCAGGGGGATTGTCCCTGTAATAAGGGCACTAAGTTGCTTTGGATAAAAGCGTCTGCCAAATGCATAATTTTAAATGTACTACTTGTGACGGCTCCTGATCTCCTACCATTTCAAGTGGCGTACGGCGTTAAGATCTGGGCTGCGGCCCATATTTTCAGACTGGGTGACATTTCCAGACATTAAATATGCTGCAAAGGTCTTTCCCAGCTGGGGCAGCCCCGTGCAACTGAAACACTCTTTGTTTCAGCTGTTGACAAAAGATCTTCTGTCTTTGTGTGTGTGTGTGTCTGCGGACGCCCTGTAGGACGACCATCTGCAACCTGTACACGATGCCACGCGTGTCCGAGCCCGTCTGGCTCACCATGATGTCGGGTCCACCTGAAAAGAACCAGCTTTGTGGGCACTTCATGAAGGAGCTGGCCATGCTCATGGAGCAAGCCTCCAAGAACCAGTTGAGTACCGCCATTTTCTTCTCAAGCCATTGCATGCTGTGAAAAGTGGTTTGGTAACCATGTTGTCGCTTGCCTTTAGATTCCTCCCAGCGCTTCTCACTGCAGTTCTCACGAACCATCTCGCCTGGGTACCCACGGTCATGCCCAACGGTCAGCCACCCCTTAAGATCTTCCTGGAGAAGCACTCCTCGCCGAGTGTGGACATGCTGGCGAAAACACATCCCTACAACCCCCTTTGGGCACAGCTTGGTAAATAAGGCTTTCAAGAGTACACAAATATTTGTGTGTTTCGCCACCTAGTGGAGCAGAGATGCAAATCATGCTCCAAAAACCAATCATTTGGTTCATTTTAAATGTAAAATCCTTCCCGTACACTGGAATGTCCACAAAAATCCCACAATTCGCCACAAAAACCCGGGAACACTGATTCTCACTACACTCTTAAAAATAAAGGTTCTTTAATGGCATTGATGGATCCATGAAGAACCTTTAACCTCTTAACTGTCACCCCCCTTTTTGAGAATACACATGAAAACGCACTATCCAAACTTAAATGGCTGTAATTCAAGAATGCTTAGACCTAAGTTTAGTCTTGTTATAAAGAAGACACTCTGCAGATTATTGCTGAAGTGGAAGCATTTCAAAATATGAAAGTGTGAAAAAGTTATGGAAGTTTAAATTTACTGTAAATGAAAAATACTGTATGTGTTATTTACTATAAAATACATATTTTACAAAAAAAAATTTTATCTTAAGTTACTATCTAATCAAAGCCATATGTCTAACCAAGTTGTGTTTCAAATTTGAAGTTGATATCACCAAAATTGAAGTTCCCATGAGATGTTGTTTAGGGCGCTGTACCAGAAACAGCCACCGGGTGTCACACACTCCATTTATTGTTTTTTTTAATGCATTTTCCTGCAAATTTCTGTCCGAATATCACTTCCATCACAAAACAGTCACCAAATATGGACCCTTGAGACTCAGAGCTTTCCGACGATATGCGTCTTGTCAAGATTAGAAAAGATTTTGATTATAAAGTAGTTAAAATACATGTTGTAATACGAAACATGACGCCGCCCACTAGGGGGAGGAGCCCGCTAGAAGAATTTAGAGTACCGTTTCCATGGTAACACAACGTCTGATTTCAAAACGGTTTTCACAGGAGGAATTTTGAGTTCGTAAGCTTTCGAATGATACCTAATTTATGATAATTATGAAATTACTAATTACTACTACTTTTAACGATTAATTGAGCAGCTCTATAGGGTATGTAACAGAACAATCAAGTATCCAGTCCAAAGCCAACAACTCTAATGGTGCGTTCACACCGGACGTGAGTGATTCACATGTTAAGTCAACGCAAAGACGCTAATAGACATTCTGCGGCTCGATCCGCGCGAATGAGGCGGAGCTAATTGATCGTTTGATGCGTGATTCGCGTGAAAGCCGTGAATCGCCAGAGTTGAAAAATCTGAACTTTGGCGGATATTCGCGCTGCGTTAACCAATCAGGAGCTGCTCTAGTAGTGACAACAATGAGGAGAAAATCTGGATATTAATATCAGACAATATGATTATCACTGTGATAACATTAAATGACATGAAACACAACCCAGTCTCTTTTTGTTAAATGCAAGTTTATGTTTGATCAATAATACAAAAGTATAAGTAAAAGGTATAAGAAGCTACACATGAAATAAAGCAAACAATTCAGTCAAACATTCACAGTCAGCGCTAGTCGACTACAACGGTAAAGTTAAATAGCCTAAAAATAAACAAGTAATGAAACTTCTCTTTGCCCTCAGCCTAAACGATTTGCCAGGGAACAAATTATAGATCCATGAGAGCAAAGATCGGCCGTTAGATCCACACAAGACGAATTATAGCTGGAGACGCCACAGAGACACCAGAGCCAGCGGCTGAAGGACTGGCCGAGGAAAGGCTGCTCTCACCGGGGTTAATGAGCGCTGAGCACCTGATCCACTGGAGCTCACAACTCCACACACACCAGATCACATGTTCAACTCCACACACACCAGATCACATGTTCAACTCCACACACACCAGATCACATGTTCAGAGAGGAGCTCTCTTTAGAAACCACAGATTTGAGCTTTAAACAACTACATTATCGCCTGAAAAAGTCTTAAAACTACATTTTGTCACACATTAACAGTAGAATTTTTATGAGAAAGACGTGTAAACACAGCCCATGTCAGTCATATCTCAACGAGCCGCTGGCAGAAGCCCCTCCCATGAGGCGGAGTCGCGTCTGTTGTGTCACGCGCGAATGAAGCGAGTAATGATGTCTCGTCTATCTCTAACATCTGTTGAGGGGTCAAATGTCACAGCATAATAGGATTGAAGGCAGACTCATTTTTCCACCTATAGCACACAAATCATGTTTGGTTCCTGGCGAATGTGTCTGAATCGTTTGGATTGATAAGGTTGTGTTTGCTGCAGGTGACCTGTACGGGGCGATCGGCTCACCTGTGCGTCTGTCCCGTACGGTGGTGGTCGGCCGACGTCAGGAGCTGGTGCAGCGTCTTCTCTACGTGCTGACGTACTTCATCCGCTGCTCGGAGTTACTGGAAATGCACCTGCTGGAGAGCGCAGAGGACGAGGCCATCGTCATGCCCGGCTCGCTCATCACCACGTCGCTGCGCCGCGGAGAGGTGGAGGACTCCGAATACGTGCTGGTTACCGTACACAAGCCGAGCCAAGACTACCTGTCCCAGGGGGCCGAGGCGGAGGACGGATACCCCTCTGATGACACCCCGGACGACCACAAGCGCCCGTGTCCCGCGGGGCCGGAGGGGGGCGCTCCTGTCTGCAGGGAGGCGGGGAGTCCGCGGCTCGAGACGCGGCTGGAAACCGTGGTGAAGATCGGATCCACCTCGCCGTGCGAGAGACGAACCTCGCTCGAGGTTTCCGGGGACGTGCGGCCTGAGGCTGAAGGCATCAGGATCCTCCATTCGCCCAATGTCCTGCTAGAGAAGAAGCCGCCCGACAAGAGCTCGGCCTTTCATCACGACGAG
>CM042255.1:1187868-1192868 GCA_023566225.1 Romanogobio albipinnatus
TAATCAGATGTTCTGTTGGCAGGGAGAAGCTGGTGGAGAACTACTCTAAGCCGAGCGTTGCCAACTTTGGGAGGTCTTTGTTCGGTGGGTACTGCCCTACATACGTTCCGGACTTTGTTCTGCACGGAGCGCCCAATGATGAGAAACTGAGGCAGAACCTGGTGGCAGACCTGGCCCACGCAGTGCAGGTAAACTCCGCCTCCAGCAGGTCACATGACTGCTGCCTGTGTCGCTTGCGTACAGTCAGGGCTGCGACAACTAATGGACAGAATCAGTAATAATGCACTTCTGTGGAGAAATCACATCTGGAATAAAGCAGAACACGTGTTATGGTCATATCCGTGCCTGTTAGAAAATCATTACACATTTTTCTTGTTAGTCATTAGTCGCAGCCCTGAGATGTGTCCCGCCCACCCGAGCATCTTAAACGAACACAAGTGTGGATGTAGTTTGATAAGTGAGCTGGATTTGTGTTGCGCAGCATCCTGTGCTGGACGAGCCCATTGCGGAGGCCGTGTGCATCATCGCAGACACCGATAAGTGGAGCGTACAGGTGGCCAGCAGCCAGAGACGACCCTCCGACAAGCTGGGGCAAGAAGTGCTCGTGTCCAACCTGGTGTCCGGCCTGCTCCAGTCCACGTACCAGCTCTACCGACTCAACCTGTCGCCAAACTTCGTGAGTACACGAGGATCGCCTAACCAGTGTGATCAATAATGAGCCGTGAAAGATGATCCTTCACTGCATCATGTGTGATGCATTTATCATCTGGCCACTTCTTTATAGCCATGTGAATATCAAACATGCACTCTTGATGTTTAAGAGTGTAACCCTTTCATTGCTGAGCACTGTTCTCTGCACAGTGGCTGATTTGTACCAAAAGATTTCGTATTTTTCCATATTTCCCATTAATTTGCTATGTCAGTCATCAGTCACCATGTGTGACTTTATTTAACCCTCTGGGGTACTTAAAAAATGACCCGAAGCGTTTATAAAAAAACAAATTAAAAATCATAGCTTCATCGGAATGGTCCGAAACTTGATGACTTTATTGGTACTTTATTTTTGTCCCCAATTTTTTGGGTGTTCATAAACCGTCACACTCAGGACTTTCGGGTCAAAAATGACCCCCTTAGGAAATGAATGGGAAATTGGCAAAAAATATGAAAGTACAGAGTTTTTTTTGTGCACTACAATCTACAAATCAGCCAGGATGCAGAAAAAGGACTCAACAGTGAAGGAGTGAATCTCTAAAACATCAAGAGTGCAAAACAGACAAAAAGACTCACACACACACACACACACACACACACACAAAAGACACACACAATTAGCTTTTGGAATGGCACGCGTTCATTTGTGTGTGCATGTGTTTTTGTGTGTATAAGTGTGTGTGTGTGTGTGTGTGTGTGTGAGTGGTGTGAGTTTTTTTGTCTGTTTTGCACTCTTGATGTTTTAGAGATTCACCCCTTCACTGTTGAGTCCTTTTTTCTGCATCCTGGCTGATTTGTAGATTGTAAAACGCAAGATCCACTATAGTGGTAAAAATGTGCTATTGCATGATAAAAATGCTCCATGTGTCCACCGGATGGCACCGATCTCATTTAAAAAATTGCTTTCATGAGGCCTAGGCTTGACTCTAAAATGAAATTCAGCTTTGATAAAAAAAATGTGTATATATATATATATATATAAATGTTTTATTATATTCAATAGGAAAAAATGGGTCATAATTATTGCATCAATATTAATTATAAATCATAAAATTATCTCAAAACACCAAAAAAGAAAATAAAAAATTTTATTGAGCAAAAATATATTTCATTGATTTTACTAAAATCTTTTTTATCATAATCCCGCCCTCCGGGTCATTTTTGACCCAAAGGTCCTGAGTGTGACCCATACATGAAGAACCTCAGAGGGTTAATGTCAACTTAGTTTTGGCCGAAGAGGGTTAAGATCTTGAGGATTACTAGAAACCTCCAGGCATGTGTGTTTTGGCCAGTTTAAACTAAACTAAACTAAAGCAGGATTGGAGTGTGTGTGTGTGTTTGACGCTCGCTCTGTTTTTCAGTGCATCATGCACCTGGAGACCGTCTGCAGGAACTGTACTTCAAGAGCAAAATGCTGGCGAGTACTTGCGAGGACAGGACCAGGGTGCACGTGAAGGAGTTGGGCATGGTTCTGGGGTAAGCATTCCGCACCGGTCATGTCATGCGTTTACACTCGACGAATGCCAACCATCTGTAGGGGTGTGAACCTACACTGGTCTCACGGTTCGGTTCAATTGCGATTATCATGCCTTCGGTTTGAGATCACAATGCATCACAATTAGAGCCCTGCATTTCTGCCATTCTGCATTGGGCCAATTTTCACGTCATACCTCAAACGTGGGCCGGGCTTCAGGCCTTTTTCCTGTATTTTATATTTTAGACATTCATTAATTAAAAGAAACAATGAGATGAGCTGCGCTGGTGGAAACTACACACGAGTCCATGATACCGCGACTGTCAAGACGGCTCGCACAGTGTTTAGAGTACGGCGCGGGGCTGGCGCTATGCAGCGCATCGCCGCTAGTGAAACTGTGTTTTTGAGCATCTAAGACGTAGCCTATTTTCAATCATCTTCATTAAAACTAATGAGGCTAAATGCTCTTACCAGTGCTTAGGTCGCTCTCTCATATTGTGGTCTTTGATCTAATGATCTGATGAATATAATGCAGCTCATATCTGTTGCTTTCATTGACGTGAACTCTGTTAAATGTGCATATAGCGCGGGCCGGGAATTGAAGATCAGATTTATATTCATTTTGTAGAGAGGTGTAAGGCAAGACAACCTGCATGTTTTTTTGTTTCGATTGTGTAGCCCGTTATGTTTGCGTGCGCTGTTGCGAGCAGCATCCGCCTGCCTCAGCTTGTCAAAAATGCCTTTTTTAGGCTAAACGTTTAAACTAACATTGTGATGCTTGAAATGGTTTATATCTATGGGTTTTATTATAAGCAAGAAGTCCAGGGTTGATTTGAGAGGCTAAATTTGATCAAACGTGTTGTTAACTCACTGTCGGCCGCTTGGTCGTCACTTTAAAAAACAAAAACTTTAATTTAACAAACAAAAAATGCTTCAAACATTTTCCTAAATGAACTTAATAAAGAAACGAAACGAAATATAACCACTTTGACATTAAAAACAAAACTGAACTATTTTTAATGGCTGCAACTAATGTGTAATAGGGAGGATCAACATTTTTTTTTTTAAAAGCACGTGCTTCAGTCGGACTCGGGCGAAAATTTTGATAAGCTGTCGGACGCGGGCCGGGCTAGGGCCTAGATTTGAGGCCCGTGCAAGGCTCTAGTCACAATGCACTGCATCCTCATCCAGTGTTAATTTCATTCACAAATAATTTTCATCATAATTTTCGTCAACAACCTTTTTTCACTGACGAAAACAAGACGATAACTAAATAAAAACTAGTGTTGATTAACAAAAACTATGACGAAAACCTACTGTCCTTTTCATCAACAAATAAAAACGAGACGGAAATGTTAGTGAGGGTCGATTAGGGAAGAGATCGGGTCAGAACTGAAGTCCTGTGTCACAGATGCGCAGCGCACATTTGATCTGAACGTGCTGATCTAGGGTGAATTCAGAGTGATTGGGACACTTTTCCCAAGTCATCTCAATGGCAAAGTGTCCCAATCACCCTGAAATCACCCTAAAACCGCTGAGAACACACGGCCTACAGGCTCACACACCCCCAATCCAGCGCTCCAGAGCGGCTCAATCAATCAATAACACACATTTATGCCAGACAAGTGTTTATGAACTAATGCTGATGAATAATGACAGTGTTTACTTCACGATGTTTATATAGTAATATGTTTTAGACGGTTGTAACAATGCATATTTATCTCCTCATCTGAACTTGAATGAGCTCCTGCAACTGCAATAGAGGCGCAGACATTTCAAAATAAGAGTCCCGGTGTATTTCCAGCTTGTTTATAATTAAAGTCACGCATTATATATTAGTTTTTGCTTACACAATAAACTGTATTTAATTTAATTCATAGTCAGGAGGAAAGACCAGTATTTGACACATATTCAATAAAGTATCAGGGTTATAATAGTTCACTAAAACCATTAAAAAATCTTCATTACTTGAAATTAAATAAATGTGAACTGAAATAAAAAATAAATAAATAAACAAACTTATTTGAAGCTTTAGCTTAACCTGATATACTGACTTAAACAGAAATACAAAGTTATAAAAACTACATAGATGTTTTTAAAAAACAATCAAAAAAGTGAATTGAGCTCTTTCGTGTATTTTTAATGTCAAAAACAAAATGATGTCAATGTCAGTTCCAGTGTCAGTCGGTTATGTGACGCTTAAATGCTTAATGTATTACAATTGAACTAAACTCATTAGACTTTAGGAGACTAACACTAGACTAACACTAAAAACAATTCAGGCGACTAAAATATGACTACGCTGTTAAACAAAGTAACTCAGGAACTTTTACTCTGAGTACATTTTAAATGAACTACTTTTTACTTTTACTTGAGTACATTTTTAGACTTTTACTTGTACTTAAGTAAAATTGAATTGAAGTAATAGTACTTGAGTAGAATATGTTGTTCCTCTTTCCACCTCTGCAAATGACGTCAGAAACGAATCAGTACATTAGAACCGGTTATGGTCTAGAACTGAACCGATACCGAATCGTCCTCGTCTGCATCGGAGAAAGGATTACTCTCAACACCCCTAATGATCTGATGTGCTTCATTCCCACAGGATCGAGTCCAACGACCTGCCCCTGCTGGCGGCCATAGCAAGCACACACTCGCCGTACGTGGCCCAGATCCTCCTGTAGCGAGAGCGACTGCATCCCCGCGGGGACGCCCCGGGACTCCTGGAGGCTGGCGAGCAGACTGCAGGACAGATGCTCCGCCATCATGGATGAGACTCGCAGGAAGACGCCACTTTTTTCACAGTGGACGTGTG